>PVIU01003034.1:0-155110 GCA_004026605.1 Ondatra zibethicus | reverse complement strand
CCATCTGTGCGGTATGTACTCCATCTGTGTGGTATGCACTCCATCTGTGCGGTATGCACACCATCTGTGCGGTATGTACTCCATCTGTGTGGTATGCACTCCATCTGTGTGATGTGCCCTCCATCTGTGCGGTATGCCCTCCATCTGTGCGGTATGCCCTCCATCTGTGCGGTATGCACTCCATCTGTGTGGTATGCACTCCATCTGTGCAGTATGCCCTCCATCTGTGCGGTATGTACTCCATCTGTGTGGTATGCACTCCATCTGTGCGGTATGCACTCCATCTGTGCGGTATGTACTCCATCTGTGCGGTATGCCCTCCATCTGTGCGGTATGTACTCCATCTGTGCGGTATGCACTCCGTCTGTGTGGTATGCACTCCATCAATGCAGTATGCACTCCTAAATCCCCTCTCCACCAGGTTCACCACAGCAGCCTCCTCCGTGGTGGCATCACATGACAACCTGGGGGCTGTGTCATACTGTGATGTCAACGTTAACAACAAAATAAATAATAAAGTGCCTGTCTCACCTCTTAATGTTTTGTCCTTACCTCATATAGCTTCACAATTATAGATCGAATTCTTTATGTCTTCAAATAAAAGACTGGCCCCTCCCCACTACCCCTGCGAGTGTTAAACCCTATTCAGAGACATCAGAACTGGGAACCAGGAACAATGGAACAAGTCTTTGGGGTTCAAGAACAGAATCCATCTCTTTAGTATGACTCTTTGGTATGCCCCCCCTTCCCCGCCTGCTTCCCCAACTTTTTCATCTGGTAACACTGTAATCCTGCAAGGCCCCAGTCTGCCCTCTTCTTTTCCTGTGTTCATCTGTGTACTGGTCTTTGGACGTACCGTGTCCTCTCTTGTCTGCCTAACTCCTAATTCTTCAGATTCCAGGTCAGCTTTACTGCCTCTGCCAGGCATCCCATTCCCATAGTGCCTTTCTGTTCCTCACTGCAGCTCCTGACACTTCGCAGGCTATGATCTAGTTATTCCCAACTTCTCTGGTTGATTGCAAGTCCTGGCTCCATGTTGGATTTTTCCTTTTCCTTTCCTTCTCTTCCTTCCTTTTTTTCTGGAGGGCGTGGGGACCAAGTCTCTCTACATAGCTCTGACTGCCCTGGGACTCACCAGGCTGACCTGGAAGCCTGGGATCCACCTAGATCTGCCTCCAGAGTGCGAGGGTTAAAGTTGTATGCTGCCACACCTGGCCCATGTTTGACTCTTACTTTTTTTTTTTGCTTATGTATTGGTATTGTTTGTGTGTGATATTCATGCATGTATGCATTTCACACGTGCACAGGTCACAGTCATGTATGTGCATAGACTTGAAACTGACATTGGGCATCCTTGGTTGCTCCCCAGTTTACTTACTGAGTCAGGCTCTCTGTCTGTACCTGGAACTCACCAACTCCATCTAGTCTATCTGTCCAGCTTGTCCCAGGAGCCTGCATTCTCTGCCTACTTAGTGCTGGACTTACTTATAGGTAGCTCAGTTGGAGGATCTAAATTCCAGCTCTCACACTCCTAATGCCATTTCCTTGGCTCATATTTGACTTTCCCATCCTAGCTCCGGGTACCAGCAGGCACATTGCTGCTACTTAAAAAATGTGAATTAAGTCAGTAAACTCGGCCTGAGCAGACAGACATCACTTTATTTGTATGCTGGCAGTGCCTGCATTCAGACCACACACAGTGTTCTTGGTTGCATGCTTGCAGGAGGTTTCGGGAAACACTAGCTTCTCAGTAGCAGTACGAGACATACATGATCTTACAGCAATGTGGGTCACTTTCCAGACACCATAGTGATTGTTATAATTATGCTGGACTGCCCTGTCACCTGGGTACCCTGTCCCTTTAAGAAACAAGCTCCGCCCAATCCCAATCCCCTCCCTTCCTGCAGAGGTCACCCCTGCCTTCTCCTCCTCCCCCTTTCCTCTTTCCTCTCTTTCTCTGTCCCTCTATCTCTCTCTCCCCTCCATAACCTTATACCTTGTATTCTCTCAGTACTCACTAAATAAACTCTATACCCAAGTTCTCTCTGCATGGTGTATCTGTCTCCCACCCGCAGTGACCAACCTACCAGGGTCACCAGCGCAGCCATAAATCGTAACAGTGATTCTCTGTGTAGCCCTGGCTGTCCTAGAACTCACTTTGTAGGCCAGGCTGGCCTCAAACTCAGAGATCTGCCTGCCTCTGCCTCCAGTGCTGGGTTTAAAGGAGTGTGCCACTACTTCTGTTACCATCATGAGCTTCTAATCAGGCGATCAGCTAGCTCAAACAATAAAGTGCTTGATTAGCTCAAACAATAAAGTGCTTGATTTACAAGCATGAGACCTGAGTTTGGGTGCCCAGAACCCACAGAAAAAGCCACGCCTGGACCCCAGCAGTGCGATGGAAAGGGAGGAAGAGCAGCCCCCCAGAGCTTGCTGCTTATTTGACAACATTTCAAGACCCTGCGAGATCCTGCCTCTAACAAAAGGTAGAAGTTGTCTGAAAAATGACACCCAAAGAGGCCATGCATACATGAGCCATGCACCCTCACCCACCCACAAATGCAGACATATATACATGCTCATGTTCACGATACCCTTCAAAGAAAACAAAACAAAAGACTTAAACATCTAATAAATAAGTATTAGTTAAGTATCAGGACTGGAGAGATGGCTCAGTGGTTAAGAGTGCTCACTACTCTTGTAGAGACCTGAGTTGGGTTCCCAGCACCCACATGGCAGCTCGCAATTGAGTTTAACACCAGTTCCAGGTAATCTGATGCCCTCTTCTGACCTTCAAGGGCTCCTGCATGCATGTGTTGCACACACACACACACAGAGTGATTGTGTATAATATACATATACATATGTATATGTATATATATATATATGGTGATTTCTTTCTTTTTTTTCTGGTTTTTTTTTTGAGACAGGGTTTCACTGTATAGTTCTGGCTGTCCTGGAACTCACTCTGTAAACCAAGCTGGCCTCGAACTCACAAGAGATCTGCCTGCCTCTGCCTACCTGAGTGCTGGGATTAAAGGTGTGCACCACCACCGCCTGGCAGACAGGGTTTCTTTGTGTAACAGCTCTGGGTACCCACATGGCAGCTCACAACCGTCTGTGACTCCAGTTAACACCCTCTTCTGGTTTCCTCAGGCATCAGGCACACGCATGATGCAATGCCATGCATTCAGGCACACACATGCACATAAAAATAAAATTGAAAACTAAAACAAACTAGTTAAATAAATTTCAATGTGCCCATTCATTGGGATATTTTGTATTCATATAGGGTTACATAACAGATATCTGAGATTAGTAAATGAAAAGAAGTAGTGAAAAGTAACTTATGGGGCTGGAGAGATGGCTCAGTGGTTAAAAGCACTGACTGCTCTTCCAGAGGACCCGGGTTCAATTCCCAGCACCCACATGGTAGCAGCTCACAACTGTCTGAAGATCTAGTTCCAGGGGATCTGACACCTTCACACCAATGCACATAAAATAAAATTAATTAAACCATAAAAATATTTTAAAAATTGCGTTAGGATATGTGAACTTATTTTTAAAAAGTAACTCAGCCTGGCGGTGGTGGCGCATGCCTTTAATCCCAGCACTCGGGAGGCAGAGGCAGGTGGATCTCTGTGAGTTCAAGGCCAGCCTGGTCTACAAGAGCTAGTTCCAGGACAGGCTCCAAAGCCACAGAGAAACCCTGTCTCGAAAAACCAAAAAAAAAAAAAAAAAAGTAACTTATAGATACATATGTAGGTGTGATAGACAGAAACAATCGTGGGAAATTGCACAGCAACACATTCAGTGTTGGCTATTTCTAGGTTGTACCCTCACCGATAATTTTATTTTCTCTTATAATTTGCACACAATGAACAATCAAGATACAATCATGAAAGGCCTGTCTGGGTAAGCCCTCTGGAGGATTTTAAAGCAAATGGCCTGACCCTGAGGCTTCACCACACCCTCCCTGCTTCAAGCAACACCTGAAAGGCCCAAAGGTGACCTGCAGCAGGCGCTAAAACTGCGCCAGGTCACAGGTGACTTATTGGAGTGACAAGAAGCTGCCAGGTGCAGCAAATGCTATCCTTTGGGACTGTGTTTGAGTGACAAACTTAGCTGACATGGCCGATTTCCTCCGTTCTGCTCAAGCATCCACAGTCAGTGCTGCCCCTAAGAGTGGGATTAGCAGCTGTCTACAGACAAGATGGTCACTTTGTGACTTGGATTTGAATGCTCCTCCCCCAAACTCGAGTGTTATAGTTTTAATCCCTAATACAGTGTTGTCCAAAGCCTTTGGGGGGGTAACCTCATAAATGGGTTAATCCATCTGCAAATGGATGCTTAATGGGGCTTGGGGCAAGTTGTTAAAATGCTTGCTCCCTGGCTGTCAGGAAGTGAGCAACCGTACTCCAGCCCTCTTGATGCTCTACCTCACCTTGGGTCCTGAATTATGGGTTCATGTGACTGTGAAACCTCTGAGGTTGTGAGCCTATCTAACTGTTTCTTCCTTTAGATAGATTTCCCCAGGTGTTCATTCTGTCAGAGAAAAAGACAGTTAGCACAGAAAAGTCAACTCTATCCCTGTTTCTACCCTTCCTAGCTGGGGCTCCACCCACGCAGGGGTGAGTCTGGGCTGGGAGCCCATCACCTGCCTTACTCTCACTAGCATCTCATTGCCTGCATTCGCCTCCTGCCCAAGTGTCCAGCTGGCATTCCTGGTGTAAATTATTTATATCCAAAGGCACAGGACGGGGCTGGAAAGGTGAATCAGTGAACTCAAGTTCAGTTCCCAGTAGCAGAGTCAGGCAGCTCAGGACCTGTAATTCCAGCTCCAGGGACTCCAACACCTTCTGCTGGACTCCTCAGATGCTTGCACACACAAACACACACACACACACAGAATTTAAAACAAAATAAATCTTAACAGCTGGGCAGAGTGGCATACACCTTTAATCCAGCACTTGGATGTAAAGTCAGGAGAATCTCTGTGAGTTCAAGGACAGAGCCTTGTCTACATAGCAAATTTCAAGACAGCCTGGTCTACATGGTGAGACCCTGTCTCAAAATAACAAAAGAAAAAAATCAAAATCAAATCAAAACAAAACCCAAAACCCTTAAAACTTAAAAAAAAAAAAAGTTAGGACAAAAGCCCCCTATCTTCTCCCGATTTCTCCAGATCTCACTTGTCGCTCCTGGACGTCTCCCTAGCTCTGGGGTCTTCCTACAGTAGGACTGGAGTTTGGAGGGGTGGTGGATGTCCTGGGAGGACCAGAATTTCAGACCGCTTAGCAAAATCAGGGGTTCTCCCTCAGGCCAGGGTCTCAGTAGCCAAGCTGAGAAGCTCCCTTGAAGAGGACAGGGGAGCTCTTTTCCACCATTCCTTCCTACCCATGCACACATGTATAGACAAAGGAAAATACCTAAAAATGGCTCTTACTTAGCCACGTGGGCATGCACACGTGTTGCATAGATACACCCTGAGATATATGCAGATATGAGCATAGGTAACTCCTAGGTCACACACTTGAAACTGCCGTTAACATGCAGTCTCACAAAGACACACCTATCATGTATTGATATTTCCCACACATATTAAACCACACACCCTATGAACATGCATAAGTCTGACAGCTGATAGGTCATCTGTCCCCAGCAGAGACTAAGGCCACCCACACTGATGCCACCAGGATGGCTTTGTTCTTTAGGAAGTTTTTGTAGAAAGTTGCCTGTGCCTTTGACAATGAGCGCATCCTCTTTTACTTCCTGCTCCCCAGCCAGCTTTCTTCTTCCTGTCCCCTCCAAGCCCCATTCTTTCATCCGTGGCTGTGCCTGCCCAAGGAGAATGCTAATCACCATGACAGGAACTGTTTCCACCTGTTTATGTCCAAGCTCGCCTCCCCCTAATGCCATTTCAGACTCTGCCAAGCAGCAGTGGAGACCTGCTGTGCTGGCCTTGTGAGAGAGGAAAAGGAATGAACGAGAGGACAGTTGGGGTGTGAAAAGGACCAGTCGCTAAGTGACTCCCTATTCCAACAGCCACACACAAGATGCACATAATTGCTTTTAGCACAGTGGGATGGATAGGGATACAAAAGGTCAAATCAAGGATTTGTCCCATAATATCTTTGCTAAGCAGCGGCGCCAGTCGTTGGAAAAGCATATTCATGAATTGAGCCGCCGGAGTGTGGGGCAGGCTTTTCAGAGGCGGCTGTGTGTTCCCTCTTTGAGGTGTGCCTGCCGTGGTGATTGGATTCACACGGAGCAAGTGACTTCTCAATGCTCAACAAAGCTCTGCCTGTGAATTGGACTAAATAGACTACTTGGCAGGCAGCTGAGATAACTATGCTAAGTGAATTGCAGACTTACTCCCACTCCCTGGATGTCCAGGTTTCCTGGAAAATGCCGGATAAATGCCAAAGTCCTGAGCACGGCAGGCAAGATCCTCCACCATCTGACCCTTGTCCATCTTTCCAAGTAGTGCCTACTATGAAAGTCCCCTTCCCCAATAGATCCAAACTATCCTGAGACTTACCACCTTGGAGATGGTCCCTATGGCATTTCCCATGATGCAGTGCTTTCTTTTGCCCATCACATCCTACCTGTTACTCCAGTCCTGACTCCACTGGTTGTTTTCTTGCTCTCTTTGGCTACTGCACTTAGAGGAGAGTGTGCCCTTCTTAGACAAATGGAGGCCACAGGACTGTGGAGAAAGAGACTTGAAATTTCCTGACACTGTGGATCAGAGTAGCCAATAGCGGGCAATGTGACTGAGCATTATTATAGCTACTACATCGCTCACCTACAACCCTCCCATCTGTGAGGAAGATACATTGCAGTGGTAGGAAGCAGGGGATTTAAAGACTACCAGAAGTAGGTGGAAGAGCAGGCTTAGACACTGAGTACCTCTAGCTCCAGTCTCTACCCATCCTACTGTAAATACAATGATCCCACCTCTCCCCCTCTAGGTCTCTCACCTTGGTGTGTTATCAGCACCCCACATGGAGGCCCTCTGTGATGCCAAAGGTAGACCGTCCTCCTGAGCCTGTGGACCTGCTCCTGGCGTGAAGCCACACATGGGAGACCACGTGCTGATGTACCCAGACCTATGATGATGAGACCTCCTTTTCATCCCATTGATTTAGTGCCAGTCAGATAAGTGTAGAGGAGAGGTCTCTTTCTATCAAATCTATGTTGTTTGTTTTGTTCACCAGGAGAGCATGGGGTTGTGACTGTGTTCTTACAGCGTAACAAGGAAATCTCCTTGCTTATCAGTGAGAATAGGCATGGAGAGGCGAAGTGGTACAAAAGAAAAAGTGGCTTTGCTTTTTGTGTTTGTGGTTTTTTTGTATTGTAAAATGTGAAAAATAAAACGCCTTCTCTTGCAGTTAACTTTCTTCTTTAAATCAGGACCCCCAGTTTGAATCCTATGACCTGACTCAGGCTGTGGCAGATACGCTGTGCTCGACATGTTGCATAGCCTTTGAGGTAGGGACAGAGGGAGAAGCAGAAGGTGGTATGGGCTGCTGTAGTCACACAGGGAAGATATGGATGATTCCAACCAGGGCGACATCAGCGGAAGTGCTGGGCAAAGGTTAGGTTCTGATACTAGATGATATTATCTATTATTGTTGTTGGGGAAGAATACATGCCATCCTTCCATCTGTGGGTTCCAGAGACCCAAATTCTAGACTCTGGACTTGTGTAGCAGGCATGTTTACCTGCATCTTTCTGGCCCCTGATGCTCAATTTTGAAAGTAGAATTGAAAGGATTTGATCACGAATTGACTGTGGGGTTGGAGAGATGGGCAGCGGTTAAGAACCATTAGTGCTCCTCCAGGTGGCCTGGGTTTCTATCCTAACACTCACACCAACTCACAATTGCCTGTACCTCCAGCTCCAAGGGATTCAACACCGTCTCCTGGCTTCCACAGGCACCGCACACACATGGTACACATATAGAAATGCAGGTGCACACCTATATAAATAAATAATAATGATGATAACTGCCATAGTTAGTGTTTCTTTTCTTTTTTGGTTTTTTGAGACAGGGTTTCTCTGTGTAGCTTTGGTGCCTGTCCTGGAACTTGCTTTGTAGACCAGGTTGGCCTTGAACTCACAGAAATCTGCCTGCCTCTGCTTCCCGAGTGCTGGGATAAAAGGTGTGTGCCACCACCGCCTGGCATAGTTAGGATTTCTATTGCTGTGAAGAGACACCATGTCCAAAGCAACTTTTACAAAGGAAAACATTTAATTGGGGCTAGTTTACAGATTCAGAAGTTTAGTCCACTATCGTCATGGCGGGACATGGTGCGCAGGCAGACATGGCGCTGGAGAAGGAGCTGAGAGTTCCACCTTTTCTTCTGCAGGCAGCAGGAGAGAGTGTGTACTGAGTGTACCTTGAGTATACATGAGACTTCAAAGTTGGCCCCAGCAAGGACACACTTTCTCCAAAAAAAAAACAGTGGCACTATTACCTCTTAATAGTGCCACTCCCTATGGGCCAAGCATTCAAACACACGAGTCTATGCGGGCCATACCTGTACAAACCACCACAGTGACTACCATCTTTTAAAAGAATTTATTGTAAACTGAAAAAAAAAATTAAAGATGAAAAGACCTTTGGCCTGAACATTCACTTGTATGCAGAGAACTCAAAATTGCATGGCAAATACTGAGTCTAGTTGGGGATGTATTAAAATGCTTGTTAGACATCTAAATAAAGAGGCCATGCAGAAGGACAAGGAGCAGGACACAAGAAATCTAGGAAAGAGCGCGTGGCATTACAGAGGAACGCGTGCTGAGGAGAACCCAACTGGGGAGGACCAGGAACTGGGCAAGCATGATTCCTGTGAAGCAGTGGAAGAAAAGCCTGGACTGGCCCGGCTTCAGGAGGAAACACTGAAGGGCTTTTGGCTGCTGTTTTGTTTAGAGATGTGGTTTGTAGTCACTGAGGCAGTCCTTGAGCCTCCTCTTTCCACCTCTCCAGAACTGGGACCACAGGCTGCCCTCTGATGCCCACCTGAGGCACTGCAGACTGAACTCAGGGTTTTCTGCCCGCTGGGCTAGCACTCTACCAACTGAGCCACACCCTCAGCCATGGAAAGAGTGAACTTCTGAGGTTTTGTGACCAGGGGAAATAGATCAATGAGGGGAATTGTCAACTCAAAGAATTCTTGTTTGTTTGGCTTTAGTTTTTCGAGACAGGGTTTCTCTGTGTAACAGTCCTGGCTGTCCCAGAACTTGCTCTGTGGACCAGGCTGACCTCGAACTCACAGAGTGCTGCCTTCTGAGTGCTGGGATTAAAGGAGTGCGCCAGCACTGCCCAGCAAAGTCTTGTTTTTAATGCTGAGTCCAGAATAGAGGGTTCTGCACACGGTGAATGTACTATCGTACCTGGACTGAACGCTTAGCTCCTGGAAGGATTTCCTTTGTGAGGGGCGGGGGATGTTGTCTTCAAAACACATTTATCCACGTTAACTAGTTCAACCCATTCCTCTCGCTCAACAGCAGGAAGAATGCCAGAATTGTCTGAAAATCGAGTCCACTGACGAGCTCTCATGGTCTAGCGCAGTGCTTCTCAGCCTCCCTAATGCTGCAACCCTTCAATACGGTTCCTCACATTGTGGTGACCCCAACCATGCAATTATTTTCACTGTTACTTCATAACTGTAATTTTGCTGCTGGTATGAGTTGTAATGAAAATATATCTGATATGCAGGATGGCCTTAGGCGACCTTTGTGAAAGGGTCATTTGACCCCCAAGAGGTTGCAACCCACAGGTTGAGAACCAATGGTTTGGAGGCCTCTCCCATGCAAGTGTCTTAGAAAACCAGGCCAGCTATTCTTTATGCTAAGCTCAGCCAGCGGCCCCAACCACATTAACCCCCCTCGTTCCCAATATCAAAGTCGTGCTATTATTCTTCTTTCCAGACATCTCCCAAGCCTGGAGAGGAAGGACAACGTCTCTCAGGAGAACCATATATTCTTTACCAGGGAGCACTGGTGCATTCTTTTCCTAGCAAGTTAAAAAGATATACCAAATACATTTTTAAAATGTAATGTTCTTCACCATAGGTGGAAAATGCCTGGCACATCAACTGCAGAGATGTTAAGTGCATTTGCAGCTCGCAGAGAATACAGCGTGTAGCAGGTACATGATTTCATTAGCCTATTGCATGGAGGGAGCTATTGTGAGGGTCTGTGGTGTCTCCACTCTTCCCAAACCCCCACTAGGGTTTAATCACACTCGTTTTCCCATCGTAAATCTTGTTAGACTAAAATTAGGCTGATAACTTAGACTTTAGGATACAAGCACTCAATATTTTCCAACCAGGGCATTATGCTTGTTAAGTTGTCTCTGAATAATGTGAAACAGAATAAAACGCTATAGAACAGAAAAAGCAAGCGTGAGAATTTGAGAGCTGAGGTGATTGTCCTGAAAACCTGTCCATTGCAGAACTCTCAGGGACAGGGGGCGGAGCAGTCTTCCTTCACCAGCTGGGCTGGTGTAGACTTGGCCTTTCCCACCCGTGCTATGAGAAACTCACCGGCCCATCTCAGAAGCTATGCCTTCGTGAAACGGCTGGTTGGAGTTGCACGTGCTGTAACGATGCTTCTGGAAGTGGTGTAACATGCAGCCATAGTCCACGCAGCAGCCCCCTTTAGAGAGTGTAACATGTGTGGGTCAAGAGAGCATCCGTGAGCAACGGATGTTTTCCACTAACTATGGCATTTGTACGCTTGTCACTGACGCCGTCCTCTCACGCTGTCCCATTGAAAATGGCTGAGACCACAAAGTGTGCCAACACCAGCACTGTAGCCTGTTAAATGGGACTACAGTGTATCCCAGGGGGCAGAGTGTTTGCCTAGCATGCATGAGGCCCCACGTTTAATCCCTAGCCACACACGTGTGCCAAGTATCCTGTTCAAAAATATCTCACGTGTGATAGCTACTGCCTTGCCGGAAACTCAGAAGCACAAAGGAAACTGCTCTGCAGCTGCCGACCTTCTTCTACTTGGCGTGCAGAAAGGTTCCCACATCCCGCACAGGACGTGTCAGTACTGCGTATATACTCAGAGCACCCACATCCTGCACACCGACCGCTGAGGCTGAACCACCAGCTCACAGTCCCTTAAGCAGTCCCTTAGCACACATGCACTCAAGGCCCCTCCCCCTGCCCCCATCTTCCTCTCTGCCCTCGCACAGAGCAATGGCGACGCCTCGGCCAGCACTCAGCTCTCAATGCTCCTCATACCAGGAGAATCTTCCGTAAGCTTTTCTCTTGTGTCTCGTATCTTACCAATTTCCCTTCTTTCCCCACAGAGGAAGAAAATCAT
Organism: Ondatra zibethicus; assembly: GCA_004026605.1. Taxonomy (NCBI): domain Eukaryota; kingdom Metazoa; phylum Chordata; class Mammalia; order Rodentia; family Cricetidae; genus Ondatra; species Ondatra zibethicus. The sequence continues at coordinate 143,764 of PVIU01003034.1, read as the reverse complement.
CTACCACTAGCTGGAAAGTGATTTCCTCTTTTGACCAGACTCTGGCAGGTTTGGTCCTTGTTTCCTCCTGATAATCAATGTCTGCGACTCATGCTGTTATCAACCTTCACCCACTAATCCACTGTCGCATCGTCTGCAGTGTTCTCCCTACATGCAAAATGTCCTCGGTTTCTCCTCTGTGCTGTCCTGACCAGGCTCTAGACCCCTCCCACCAATCAGCTATCCTTCATCTGCCTCGCTGATGTCAGCTGTAAAACCCAACTTCTGATTTGACTACACAGCCGTGCATGGTTTTATCGGAGCTCTCTTTCTCCCTGCATGCATGTACATATTAGAATTTCATTTGGCATGAATAGTTATAGGGGTTGTAAAGTGATCCCAAGACTTTTTTTTAAAAACAGACTGGATTTCAGCTGTTGCTATATAGGACATATTTTTATTTATTTATTTTGGAGATTGTTTGGGGGGGGCTTGTTTTTTCAAAGATTTATTTATTTATATTACAATTATTATTGTTGTTGCTGTTGTTTTGAGACAGGGTTTCTCTGTGTAGCTTTGGCTGTCCTGGAACTCGCTCTGTAGACCAGGCTGGCCTCAAACTCAGAGATCTGCCTGCCTCTGCCTCCCGAGTGCTGGGATTAAAGGCATGCATCACCACTGCCCGGCTTTGTTTTTATTTTATGTGTATGGGTGTATGCCTGCATATATGTTTGTGCACCTCATGCATTCAGTGGCCACAGAGGCCAGAAGAGGGGGTCACGTCCCCTGAGACTGAAGTTACAGATAGTTATTAGTGGATATGTGGGTGCTCTATCAAGCAGCAAGTGCTCTTAACTGCTGAGCCATCTCTTCAGCCCCCTGTTTTGACTTTTATATTTATTTGATTTTTTTGAGGTAGGGTCTTGTTCTGGAGCCCTACCTGGTCTGGGACTTGCTTTGCAAACCCACCAACCAGGCGGGCCTTGAAGCTTGTTGCAATCCTCCTGTCTCTGCTTTCTGAATGCTGGGATTACAGGCGGCATCACCACACCTGGCTGGGAAGTGTCTTGTTTTGAGACATAGTCTTAGGTATCCCAGTATACAGACAAGGAGTTGAGCCCAGTATACAGACAAGGATGACTTTGAATTGGTTCTTCTGTATCTGCCTCCTGAATCTTGGTGAGTGGCATTATGCTAGTTTTTTAGCAGTGTTAGGGATCAAACTCAGGTCTTCGTGAAACTAGATAAGAACTTTATCAACTAAACTGTGTCCCCAGTCTTGGGAAGTGTTTCAAAATGACCTTCATGGCTTTGGCATATTTAATAAGGCCTACTAGGGAATTTAATTAGATCTTTATTAACTTGTGGGATGCAGTTTCCCCATTTGGCTTCCAACATCCTCAACAGGAAAATGTGATATGAATGTGATGCTCTCTGAGCTGTTCATGATTTGTTCTTCTTTCTTAGGGGCACAGGTATTGCCTGACACTAAAGGACAACCTCCTAGCTCCATTTCCCATAGATTCGTGTCTGGTGGCGCAGGCTAGGCTCTCATCCACCTGTACACGGGTGAGGAACTGGGTGAGGCAGTGGGGTAAGGTTTTGGGGTGGAGATAAGGGAAAATCCTCTGGGTCCTGACTACAAGGCATCACAAATGGTAGAACTGTTCTTAGTTTCCTCATCTGAGCCAAGCTAACTTGGAAATTAGGGACAGCAGACAAAGAAAGGATTCTAAACTGGATTGTTTTTCCCTCACTTTATTTTTGGATATTTGTGCCAAGATGAGAGACATTCCTTATGGATAGTGGACTCTTCTGCTTGTGCTGGTGTTGGAGAAAATCTCTTCTACCTAATGGCATCATGGGAGATGAGAGAAGTCTCTGGTCCTGTGAGGAAGGGGAGGACCATGCCATGTCATGGAAATGTCCTGTGGCCTCACACCCAGAAGAGCTGAGTCTGGTTTAGACTCTTCCATTCTTCATGGTCCCTCCACCTGCATTATGATCTAGAAAGTCCACCCTAAAGAAAATACATTGGTTTTAGTCTGCTTTCAAAAGACCACTTCCTGCTAGTTAATGTGACGCAGGAAACAGAAATTGCTTTGTTCCAGCGCTCCCTCAAAAGTCCATTTCCTGGGGCTGGAGAGATGGCTCAGCGGTTAAAAGCACTGACTGCCCTTCCAGAGGACCTGGGTTCAATTCCCAGCACCCACATGGCAGCTCACAACTGTCTGAAAAATCCAATTCCAGAGGATCTGACACCTTCATACCTAATGCACATAAAATAAAGTTAAATAAACCGTAAGAAATATTTAAAAAAAAAAAAGTCCATTTCCTGAGATGTTTATTTTTTATTTTTTGCTTCAGAGTTTCATCTTCTCTGTTCACCTCCACAGCAACTCTGTCCCTGTCCCTTCCTTCCCTTCATCCCCTGCCTCCTCCCATCCTCAGCCAGCGATCCCCAAGTCACACAGCTTTAGCACAGGCATCCTAGCTCTAATCTAATCTCTGAAGGGCGGGTCCTACTGTTGCCTTTTCTCCCAGACAAACTGGATTTATGTTGACGGGATGACCTTTAGGCCGACAAGGGCCGGTTAACCTCTTGGGGAGGGTAGCTTTTGCAGCACTCCGGACCTCTGTCTCCTGGGGCCTGGATCAGCCTGTTGTCCATCACATTTGAGCTTGTTTTTCAGAAGGGGCGTGGAAGGGCAGCTCACACCATAACCAACTGTGAGCATGTCTCTGTTCTAGAGGCTCTTCATTCCCCTGACCCTGCTATCCACATAGAACGAGCAGGGACCAGAGGCCTGTGTGCAAACCCTATGACTACCCCATCAGTTAAAGAAAATCCCTAGACGCTGAACACGCTGACAAAAGCCCAAACATTCCGTGGCATATCGTATTTATTATATTGTAAGAATATGCCAGACCTAAGCATATCATTATCATATCATATTCATAAGCATTAGCGATGCCACAGACAGGGTGCCTTAAACAATAGTTTGCCTCAGTCCTGGAGGTTAGGAGTCCAAGGTCATGACATCAGTAGGTTTGGTTTCTTCTGGGCCTCTTTCCCTGTTTGACCATTAATCTTGACTGTCAACTTGACTGGATCTGGAATCAACTAAAAGACACACCCCTGGGCAGGCCTGGCGGGGCATTGAGGTGGTAAGCCCCAACCTTAGAAGGGGCAGCATCTTGTGGTAGCACCCCAGACATAGGAAGGGGTTCGAGGGAAAAAACATGCTGTTTGCTGGTCTGTCTTTGCTTCTTGCTGGTGTATCTCCTCACTGCTGGTGTTCCCATCCTCCACCATCATCAGAACACAGCCTTCTGTTGCAGACTGAGGAAGCCCTCAGGCCTTCAGTACTACACTGGGACTGGCGAGGCATCCAGTCTGCAGACTGAAGAGTTCCTGGGTTCCCAGCCTCTCCAGCATGCAGAATACCACCATGGTTAGACTACCCAGACCACATCACGTGAGCCGGTCTAATAAGTCTTCTATAGCGTATATTCACCCACAGGTCTGCCCTCTGGAGAAGCCTGACTATCACATCCTGCTTTGCAGATGGCTCGCTCTAGTCTCACACTGTCAGTGCACACCTCCCTGGTGGGTTTTTATTCTGGGGGTACGTGTGTGTATGTGTTCATGGATGCTGCATATGTGTGAAACCATCTATGTGTGTGTATTTGTACATGAGTACACATGTGGAGCCCCGAGGCTGACGTTTGGTATTTTCTCCAATCTCTCTCTACCTTATATATGGAGGCAGGGTCTGTTGCTGTGCCAAGAGCTGATGGTTTAGGCTAGTCTGTCTGGCCAGCTTGTTGGGGGTTTGCACAGAGGATGGAGACTCCTGTCTCTGTGTCCCATGCTGGGATTATGGTGGGTTGTTTTATGCCCTGTGGATTTTCCATGGGTTCTGCTGATCAGTCCTCACACTTGTATAGCAAGAGTTTTAGCCCCCGAGCCACCTCCCCAGGCCCCTAGTGTCTTTTTTTTTTTTTTTTTTTTGGTGTCGGAATCTCCTCCTTGAGTAAGTAGGTGGGTTTGTGCACATTGATGAGGTCTTCAACTCCAAATTCTATCTTCAACTATAGTCCCATTCCAGGGAACCTCTGAACACCTCAAATTCCCTGGGGTGAACTTCAGGAGAAACAGTCCCACTCTCTGCTTACAAGGAAGTCAGCAAAGGCGATCTGCTGCGGTGTGTGCACACTCGCTGGGGTTCATGAACTTCCAAACTGAGACCCTGGCCGGGGAAAGCGTACAGGAGTGTGAAAGAGGGGTGAAGATGAAATCAGACATCCCACAAAATACAATCCCCGACTTTCCAGAGTTAGAACAAGACAAGTAATTTTGCAGTCTCGGCACTGATGTGCTCCGACTCTCTCGGTTAGCAAGCATTCAGGGAACTCACAGGGCGCCAGCACTGGGAATGTAGAAGCTAATCAATGAAGGGTCTTACCCCCGGGAGAAACTAAACAGAATATCTACATCTGGGAGTTTGTAGGGGTTGGAAGCAGCAGGTGAGAATGTTTCCAGGAGGCTTGGAGCTACACCTCTCACACTTCTGCTACAGTTGGCACAAACTTGTCTAGTTCCTTCCTGACACCTAGCTACCCCCACCTCCACCCGACCCCGGCCTGAGACAGGATCCTCCATCAGTTTGCTAAATGTCTGTATAAAGTGTAAATGTCCTAGATTGAGGGAGGTCTTTAAAGATCTTGTAACTAGAGCCAGCCCCGGGGAACCTGCAGGTATTTCAAGGGCCTGCACTTGGGAAAGGCTGAACGGAAGAAGAGTACCTGGCTCCAAACTAGAAACCATAAGGTTGGGGCTGCAATGGGCCCAAATCCTGATCCTACTGTAGCTGCAAAGGACAGGCAAAGGCTCCCAAATCAGACCCCTGCAGGGTCTCGTCCCCTGGGGTCAGTCGCACCTTTGGGAATCTGTTAGGATTTGGGGCTCCAAGGGAGGGCCTTCAAGCTCGAAAGGGTCGAGTACGCTCATCCAGAAGGCAAGACTGCCATCTAGTGTTCAAATCTGGCCACACAGGCGCCAGCAAGCCGTTATGGTGCAGGACCCTCCCTGATTTCAGAATGGGCTTGCTTTTAAGAAATAACAAAGTCATTCCAGACCTAACAGTTACTGATTGAAATACAAAGAAATAATATCAAGAAATAGCCTCAGATTCCTCCCCTAAGGCTTCTAACAATTTAAGGGCAAATGATTACTTTGAGAGAAATAAACAAATCATAAACACACACGCCCCATCTGTGTGTGCATGTGTTCTAGCCTCTTCACAGGCATATAACTCTTGTTATTTTATTTTTAATGACGGATTCTATGGAACCTGACTGAAATGCATTTTTACACAGACTTTAAACCTGTCTTCCCCTTAGGAATGAGCATTTCTGGTACCTTCCCTGTGCCACCCCCATCTCTCTTCGGTTTTTTTTTTGAGATGGAGTTTCTCTGTGTGGACCCAGCTGTCCTGGAACTCACCATGTAGACCAGGCTGGCCTCGAACTCACAGAAATCAGTTTGTCTCTGCCTCCAAGTGCTGGGATTAAAGGCATTCGCACCATGGCACATCCCACACCTTACCCCCATCCCCACACGGCTGTATGCCTGTCTTTTTGAGAAAGAATGGCCAATTCATGGTCAGTTATCCACACAGTCCAGTATCCTCCCAAGATGTGTCTTTCAAAACCAAGTGGTAAACCCGGAAAGTTGATGCTGGCTTCTGGGTCTCTCATGAAGCTTTTCAACCAACTCCAGAGCTGCGGGGGGGTGGGGGGGATCATAGTAAGAGGGGCCCTGAGGCTCTTTCCCTGGTAGTCTACCAAAGAGCACCTGCAGGCGGGAAGCAACATAGATGTGCAGCTAGCTTGAGGACACACAGGGAGACAGGATAAAGCAAAGGGGCAGAGATGCAGCAATCTGGTCCTTGGGCAAGCCTATAAGTGGTCTCTGCCTCTAGGAAGAAAACCATGAGAGGTTTTGGCCAAGGCAGAGCCCCAGGCCAAGGCTGCCTTGAAGGTGGGGGTGATGAGAACAAGGAGACACCCACTCCAAACTGGAGGCCGGACCTCAGTTCCCCAGTATGAGGCCTCCTGGGAGGCTTCTTTTTCCCAGAGGTAAAAGCAGGTCACACTCCTAAAACACCCACTGCCAGGGCTGGGGAGATGGCTCAGTGGCTAAGAGCCCTGACTGAGGCTGGGCAGTGGTGGCGCATGCCTTTAAACCCAGCACTCCAGAGGCAGACACAGGCAGATCTCTGTGAGTTCAAGGCCAGCCTGGTGTCTACCAGTGAGTTCCAGGACAGCCTCCAAAGCTACAAAAAACCCTGTCTCAAAAAACAAAACAAAACAAGAAGAAAGAAAGAAAGAAAGAAAAGAAAGAAAAAAAGAAAGAGCACTGACTGCTCTTCCAGAGGATCCAGGTTCAATTCCCAGCCCTCTCATGGCGGCTCACAACTGTCTGTGACTCCAGTTCCGGGCCCCGACACTCTCACACAGACACACACACACACCAATACACGGGAAATAAAAGTAAATAAATTGTTTAAAAAATACCCACTGCCTTCATCTTTATCTGAGCACACAACCGCCTGTGCCTAGCTCTGAGAGATCAAATGCCTTCTTCTGGCTTCCTTGGGCACCAGCATGTATACAGTCACATAAACTCATACATACATGCATACATATATATATATATAATTTTTTAATCTCTTAAAAAATACTTTGCAGGGGCTGTAGAGATGGCTCAGAGGTTAAAAGCACTGGCTGCTCTTCCAAAGGTCCTGAGTTCAATTCCAAGCAACCACACGGTGGCTCACAACCATCTGTAACGAGATCTGATGTCCTCTTCCGGCATGCAGGTATATATGCAGGCAGAACACTGTATACATAATGAAAAAATACTTTGCAGTTTCCAAAATGAACCCAGAGATTTCTATGTGAGGATGTGAGAGACATTGAAAGGGCGACTCCTCGACAATTCCAGGGACTGCCTATTATTTAAAATTATTTTCATAATATTTCACATTTTGTTTACTTTTTAAGGATTTATTTGTATATGTATACAGTGTTCTTTCTGCATATCTGTCTGCAGGCCAGAAGAGGGCACCAGATCTCATTACAGATGGTTGTGAGCCACCAAGTGGGTGCTAGGAATTGAACGCAGGACCTCTGGAAGAGCAGCCATCTCTCCACCCCCATATTTTGTTTATTTTTTAAACATAATTTCTTTATTGATTCTTTGGGAATTTCATATCATGTACCCCAATTCTGCCTACTTTCCAGTCCCCCATATCCTCCTCTCACCCCTGAGGCACCCCCTCCCAAACCAAGCCAAAGCAAAGCAAAGCAAGCAAACAAACAAAAACAAGAACAAAACAATCCCCCTTAAAAAAAAAATAACAATAAAAAAACCTCTTTGCTTGTCCATCTTTCCCACCTCTCCAATACTTCTCCATTCATTCTGGCAGCATTGGGAGCCATGGTGCGTCACACAGTACACCCTTTGGTCCAGTCACCTTTACTAGCAAGTGTTCATTGCAATGAGTCACTGATCTGGTTCGAGGCCTCTGGTTTCTGGTACACCATCATCACTGGATCCTCACCGGAACTCCTCTGGAATATCCCACAGCTGCCTTGAGTCATGCAGCTCCTGCTACACAGGGACTGCCTGTTAACTAAGCATTGCCCATAATATACATGCAAATACACACACCAACACAACTCTGAGGAGCAGATACGCCTATGTGTTTGTAGACTAGTGGAAACATACTTTTAAAAAAGTCACATGAAAGGGTCAGAGATGCATGCATGAATCTGGAAACACCAGTTTCCAGTGTTGCCTAAACCAGGCTTGGTAGAGCCTGCCTGTAATCTCAGTGTGGTGGAGAAAGCAGGGTCAGAAGTTCAAGGTCATCCTCGTAGAGCGTTGGAAGCAAGCCTGGCTACATGAAAATATATATTCAATTCCCGGCACCTACATGGCAGTTCACAACTGTCTGTAACTCCAGTTCCAGGGGACCTGACACCCATGGTGAAACATCAATGCACATAAAATAAAAATAAATACATTTTAAAAAGAAAGGACAGCTGAACAAGCCATGGGAAGCAAAGTAGCAAGTGATTTTCTTCTATGGTTCCCAGCTCTGTTCCTGCTTCAGTTTCTGCCTGACTCCCCTCAATGAGTAACCATGGTGGGGACAAGCAAGCCAAATAAATGCTGCCCTATCCCCCAGGTTGTTTCTGGCCGTGAAGCTTATCACAGCCGTAGAAAGAGCTAGAGCAGGGCGGGTTCCCAGTCTTTCCAAGAACAAAACGCACATCACTTGTGTTCGTGGCCCAGTGGGCATGATTTGGTCTCGTGGCCACCCTTTCAGTAAGGAAGGCTGGGACGTGGTTATGGGACAACCAAAACTATCCCTACCAAGGGCAGAAAGGTATGGGGGTGGTAACTGAAGTCTGATATATTTCTCAGACAACTAAAGCCATAGTACATTCAGCAACGGATGCAGCAGTGGCACTAGTGAGTAGTGTTGCCGGACAGAGAGTGGGTTCTTTTCCTGTCCTGGCTGGCCTAGCCAACTGAGGCATTTCCAGCTGCCTCCTGGAGGGAGATCTGTTTCTTAGAAACGTCTCTCCATTTCGGGATGCAGATCTTCCTGCATCAGACTTCTCTGCCTGCTGCATCTCCGTGCTCAAGGAAATTCTGGCCCTTGATTTCTGTGTCTCAGCTTGATGGAGAGCTGCTTGCCCTGCGGTCCATGGATGCTGAAATGAAGAAATGACACCTAACTGATGGAGGCCCCGCCAGCTCCCCTCCAGGGCTGAGCTTTAGACTCTGATTCCAGCTGACACTGGGCAGCTGTTAGAAGAAGTCTCTCCCCCACCTCCTCCACCCACCGCTATGATTTGCCTCTAGCCTGTCTCAGTCCCTGGGGAATTATTTCTCTCCTTTTTCCTTTTCTTTTCCTTTCTTTCCTTCCTTCCTTTCTTTTTCTGGTCACAGCAATATTTAAGCAGGAGCGGGCAGCTATGCCTTGTTTGAGCTGTGATCTAACACCAAGTGGCAGGTGGGTTTCAGGGGTGTCTCTGGGGCTGTGGCCTCTTTAGTGGGTTTCCCACTTTAAACTCCATTACAGAGGCTTTCACGCTCCAGAAGCAACTCCAGGCCCCTGTTGATAAGAACTCTGTTGAGTAAATAAGTCATAATGGTGATAGGGGGCCTGCCATTTAATATTCATTGAAGTACACATGTTTGGAAATTGGAAGCATAGTTTAATCCATTTTCATATTTATATCAACATGTAGCTTTTAAAAGGACCTCCTCTTTTCTCCAGCAATCTTGCCAATTTCTTGTTTGCAAAGGTTGAGGTAGAAAAGATACATTTTGCTCTTAAAAGTTAGAAAGTTCTGGAGTTCTGGAGTTATCCTTACTAACCCTTGAGCTCCAGGTCTGTTCATTTATGGAAGAACTAATTCTTTATTTCTTTCATTCATATGCATGTGTGTGTATGTTTATGCACACACATGCATTCATGTGGGTACACACACACATTTGTATACATGCAATCAAAGCCATTGTTATTTCTTCCAGCTAACCCCCCAGAATTAACTGTGCAATGAAAACTTAATAAAGATGAGGTGGGGCACCTCAGGCCCTAAACCTTGCAAGGTAAGGGGATGTTGCATAGGGAAACATAGCTATGGAGAAGTCGCCCTTTATGAATAAAGATCACTTGAAAGTGAGCAAGGGTACATTTTTAAATGCTTCCCTGAGAAAATTCTAGAGGTCTTCAGTGAGCATGGAAAAAAGGCAAGAAACCTGCGGAGAAAGGGTTAACAGAGTGACAAGTTGAGACACAGTTTTGCTGTCTCTCCCTGACCTGTTCATCTTTTTTTTTTTTTTTTTTTTTTTTGTTCCCTGTTAAATGTGGATGAGTGTTTAAGTATGGCGCGCTGGTTGAAGGCATCTCTTTTTAATAATTCAGCACAGGGCTTCCTGAGGGGACAGCAGTTTTGATTTGGAAACCGAATATGGTGCACTCTAAATCCCGGTCCCCGAGGAGGGCTGACTAACGGGTAAGTGCCATGAGCTAGCGTGGGGACTCATTCTGTCAAACCAACTTGCCGGAAAGGCCCCATGCGGAACCTCTCCAGTCTCCGGGAGCTAATGCGAGCAGACATTTGTGACATTAGACAGAGCAGCAGGCCCGGAATGAAGGAAAAGTTCACCATCTGCCAACAAGGTGGTCTTTAGATGACAAGGATCAAGAACCCAGTGCAAATTTGTTAATGTAACAACTTGGAAAAGTATGCTTTAAAAAAAAAGTGCCATTCTGTAGGGAAAGAGGGTCAGAGAAAACCAGTCACCAGCGGTTCCTGAAAGCCTTCGAGGGGCTTTCTGCAGCTTTCCGCTGTTGCTATTCTCTCTCAGGCTGCAGCGTCTTTAAATGAATGAGTTCCAACCTTTACTATCGCTCCAACCCTTCCCCACTTAAAATGCAAAAGTAAAGAAAGGAAAAATGAGAAGGAAAATGCATGTCCTTTCGCCAAGCTGGAGAAGAAACCCTCTCTCCTGTCCTCCCTTCCTCCCTCCCTGCCTGCCTCCTTCTCTTCCTTCTTTCCTTCCTTCCTGTCTGTCTGTCTTTCTTTCTATGGTTTTTGCATGTGCGCACACGGCCACCAGCCACCTGTGTGGGTGACTCACAGAGGAGGTATTGGTTCCCTTGGAGCTGGAGTTCCAGGCAGTTGGGAGCTGCCTGGTGTGGATGCTGGGAACTGAACTCAGGTCCTCTGGAAGAGCCACATGTTTTCTTACCCTCTGAGCCATCTCTCCAGCATTCTTTCTGAATGAAAATTCTTGTCTGATTCAGGTCCACATGGCTTAGAGGAAAAACTGAGGTGGTTATTTCTTGAGGAAAGAGATGGCAAGAGAAAGTAACTTTCTGTCTGTGTCCTGTTGCTGTAACAGCATACCTGACGCTGGTCACACAAAGGGTAACGGTCCATTTGAACTCAATAGTCATAGAGGCTGTGAACTCCAAGAGAAGGACACCAGAATCTTCTCAGTTTTTGTTGAGGGCCTCAAGCCTCTTCAACTTGTGGCAGCGGTGGAAAGCTGAAGGGGAAGTGAGGTCATTCCAAAGAGAGAAAGGGAGGCTGAATTGCCACACTAGATAACTCATTCCCATAAGAAAAGCAGTTATGCATCTTTGGGCTCTCCTCCTTCTGCGCTAAAACCGCTTACCTTTCTGTGCTGTTCCACCGAGGAATTAGGGAAGGCTCACAGATTGAAACCACAGCATTCTGGGATACAAATTACCAGCAGATGTCCATAACTGGAAAAATGAAAGCATCTAAGGATTAAATTGTACTTTTTTGAGATCAATGAGTCTGATTGTTTTGGATATGCCTGGCTATTTCCTCTTAGTTGGGGCAATGTAACCAAATGGCAATTTGATGTGGCATATTTGTCCCAGGTTTAAATTAGGAAAAAAATATGGCATATCATTGAACATGACATGTTGAACTAGGTCTTCCATGGAATCTAGGCTCTGGGGAGACAGCCTCCATTCAGATCCTAGCTCTACAACTTACTAAAGTAGCTTGTGATCTGTGAAAGTATCTATCTCAAGAGGTTATTCTAAAGACACCTGCCTCTTAAGATTATTAGAACATGAGTTAACCCACGTGGAGTTCTGAGACTAGTCCCCGGGATGGCCAGAGAACTGAATAAATTTGGACTTAATAGGTATTTTTTAAATTGTTTTTATTGAGCTATATATTTTTCTCTGGTCCCCTCCCTTTTTCTCCCCTCCTCTTCTACTCTCTTCCATGGTCCCCATGCTCCCAATTTGCTCAGGAGATCTTGCATTTTTCTACTTCTCACGTAGATCAGATCCATGTATGTCTCTCTTATGGTCCTCTTTGTTGTCTCTGGAGATGTGAACTGTAGGCTGATTTTTCTTTGCTTTATGTCTAAAAGTCACTTAAGAGTGAGTACATATGATATTGTCTTTCTGGGTCTGGGTTACCTTACTCAATCTGATGTTTTCTAGATTCATCCATTTGTCTACAAATTTCAAGATGTCAATACTTTTTCCCCCCACTGTTTAGTACTCCACTGTGTAAATGTAACCACATTTTATTTACCCATTCTTTGGTTGAGAGGCATTTAGGTTGTTTCCAGGTTCTGGCTATTACAAATAATGCTTCTATGAACATAGTTGAGCACATGTTCTTGTGGTATGAATGAGTATTCTTTGGGTATATACCAAAAGTGGTACTACTGGGTCTTGAGGTAGGTTGTTTCCTAATTTTCTGAAAAATTACCATAATGATTTCCAAAATAGCTGTACCAGTTTCCACTCCCACCAGAAATAGAGGATGCACTGGTGTAGGAGGTCCTTCTTTCTATGTGTTGCTTTCAGAATAAAGAAACTGCCTTGGCCTTTTGATAGGGCAGAAATCAGGTAGGCGGAGTAGACAGAAGAGAATTCTGGGAGAGAGAAGGCAGGCAGAGAGAGCCGCCATGAAATCACCAGTAAGCCACAATCTCATGGTAGACACAGATTAATAGAAATAGGTTAGTTTAAGATGTGAGAGTTGGACAAGAAGAGGCTAGAACTAATGGGCCAGGCCGTAATTAAATGAATACAGTTTCTGTGTAATTATTTTGGGAGTTAAGCTAGCCGTGCGACCAGGAGCTGGGAAGCGGGACTGTGGCCTGCCCAAGCCTCATTACTACAATGCACTTTACCCTGCATCCTCTCCAGCATAAGCAGTCATCAGTGTTTTTGATCTTGGTCATTCTGACAGGTGTAAGTTGGAATCTCAGAGTTGTTTTGGTTTACATTTCTCTGATGGCTAAGCATATTGGACATTTCCTTAAGTGTCTTTCAGTCATTTTATTTTCATCTGTTGAGAGTTCTCTGTTTACAACTCTACTCCATTTTTTTATTGGATTATTTGTTCTTTGGATGACCAGTTTCTTGAGTTCTTTGTATATTTTGGAGATCAGTCCTCTGTCTGATGTGGGGTTGGTGAAGATCTTTACCCAATCTGTAGGCTGCTATTTTGTTTTGTTGACCATGTCCTTAGCTTTACAGAAGCTTCTCAGTTTCAGGAGGTCCCATTTATTAAGTTCCCTGGTAGAATTTTTAGGGTCACTTATGTAAACTATCATATCATCAGCAAACAGTGAGGGTTTGACTTTTTCTTTTTCGATTTGTATCCCCTTGATCTCCCTTTGTTGTCTTTTTGCTCTAGCTAGAACCTCAAGTACTGTATTGAATAGATATGGACAGAGTGGACAACCTTGTCTTATTCCTAATTTCAATGGGATCACTTTGAGTTTTTCTTGATTTAGTTTGATGTTGGTTATTGGCTGGTGCAGGACAATTCCGTATTCTGTCAATTATGTTTTAAATAAACACTGATTGGCCAGTAGCCAGGCAGGAAGTATAGGCAGGACAACCAGACAGGAAGTAGAGGTGGGGCAAGAAGAACAGGAGAATTCTGGGAAGAAGGAAGCTCTCCCTGCAGTCCTGCCCAGACCACGGAAGAAGCAAGATGTGACCTTGCCCCACTGAATAAGGTACTGAGCCGCATGGATAATAATAATGGGCTAACAATGGGCTATATAAATTATAAGAGTTAATAAGAAGCCTGAGCTAATGGGCCAATCAATTTATAACTTTTTAGATCTCTGTGTGATTTTCTTTGGGACCTAAAGACTGTGGGAACTGGGCAGGACAGAAACCCCAACAAGCAGGCCCTCATGTTACAAATGGTGCCCATGTGGACAACTGCATCCACATAAAACCTGAGAGAGCTTGGGAAGTAATTCTAGACAGAAAAGAATAAAGCATGGCTTCTTGGTAGCAGCAATTTCTCGGATCTTCTCTGCTTGCTAGAGGCAAGTGCTCTCATTTAAGAGAAGCTTCCCGACTCAGCTTTAGCTGCAAAACCTTGCAGCTCTTTTAAGAGGTCCTGCCACAAAACACTTAAATAGTGTTGACCAAAGCTGACTGCACGCTTTTTGGTTTTCAGTGGTAGCAGGAAAAAAGCTGTGCCATTTTAAAATGCCAGCTTTCTAGGCCATCCTGCCAGAGCAAACTCTGACTGACTCTTTGAGGCAGGAGGTCCAGCTACAGAAAGAGCATTTGAGTGTTGTTTGTGGACATACTGTTGCAGCTTGATTGCTGGCAAGGACCTTGAAATGCCATAGAGCTGTGGCAATAAACATGGCTCCAGCTGGTACCTCCGCCATGAGCCTGGAATTTCATAAAGCTAAGGAATGAGCTGGATTCAGCTGTCAAAACCACGGCTTTAATCCTACCCATATTGCTTAGCAAATTAAAGACGCATATGGTCAGAAAAGGAGAGAAATATACAGTAAAGATAGATTCAAAGATAAAATAGAAGAACCTCTAAATGGTTTACTGTGTGTTAAAAATATATTCTGGCTTGGGAGAGAAAACTAAAAGGTTAAAGTCCTTAAAATAAAAAAGAAAGAGAGTAGTTGGGTGTGGTGGTACATACCTTTAATCCCAACACTTGGAAGACAGAGGCAGACAGACCTCTGTGAGTTCAAGGTGTGGTAGCACACATCTTTAATCCCAATTCCTGGGAGGCAGAGGCAGACAGACCTCTGTGAGTTCAAGATGTGGTAGCACACACCTTTAATCCCAGCACTTGGGAGGCAGAGACAGGCAGATCTCTGTGAGTTCAAGGACAGCCTGTTCTACAGAGCAAGTTCCAAGATAAGATACATAGAAACCCTGTCTCAAAAAGCCAAAAATTAAAATAAAAGAAATAGAGTTTAAAATAAAGCCACGTAAAGATGGAAAACAGAGAATCTTGATACTGTATGTTATTATGATCTCTTTGAATTGTTTGAATGCTGAGGAAGAAGCAACAGCTGCTAAAAGATATTTGCTTATGAATGCTGCTGAATTAATCTAAGATAGGTATTTTGAAAATACCTTGACTTCAAAATTGAAGTCAAATGGGATGTTACTTTGGAGAAAAGATTTTGATTTTGTTTCCACAGGAAATGAGAGGCTGTGGATTCATTCTGAGTTAAGAAAAATCAGATTTGATCAAGGAAGACCACCTGAGAAATCTCCAGTAGGAAAAGATGGCCCAGATGTCAGAGCTCTACATCCAGAACAGATTCAAGATGCTGCCTGAGATGATCAAGCCTCACAGGATACTCCAGTCAGGGCTTGATCATAATTCTAAATTTTCTTTAGATCCCCATAAGATTATCAGCGCCCCTAACCAGCAGGAAATAGCCTGGAAAACTATGCCCACATTCCCAAAAAAATGGACTATGAATGTTCTTGTTTTCTTAAACAAAAAAAGGGGGGTAATGGTGTGGGACAATTCTGTATTCTGTTAATTATGTTTTAAATAAACGCTGATTGGCCAGTAGCCAGGCAGGAAGTATAGGCAGGACAACCAGACAGGAAGTAGAGGCGGGACAAGAAGAACAGGAGAATTTTGGGAAGGAGGAAACCCATTCCTCCCCAGTCCTGTCCAGACACCGAGAAGCAGGATGTGACCTGCCCCACTAAAAAAGGTACTGAGCCATGTGGCTAACATAGATAAGAATAATGGGTTAATATAAGAGTTAATAAGAAGCCTGAGCTAATGTGCCAATCAGTTTATCATCAATATACTCCTCTGTATGATTTTGTTGGGACATACCGGCTGTGGGAACTGGGCAGGACAGAAATCCCAACAAGCAAGCCCTCATGTTACAGTTGGCTTGCTGTATATTGCCTTTATTATGTTTAGGTATGTTTCTTGTATTCCTGCTCTCTTCAAGACCTGTATCATGAAGGAGTGTTGAATTTTGTTGAAGGCTTTTTCAGCATCTAATGAGACAATCATGTGGGTTGTTTTTTTTTTTCAGTTTGTTTATATAGTGGATTACACTGACAGATTTTCGTATGTTGAACCATCTTTGCATCTCTGGGATGAAGACAACTTGACCATGGTGGATGATTTTTCTGATGTGTTCTTGGATTCAGTTTGTCAGTATTTTATTGAGTATTTTTGCATGAATGTTCATGAGTGAGATTGGTCTATAATTCTCTTTCTTAGTAATATCTTTTGGTATCAGGCTAATTGTAGGCTTGTAAAAAGAGTTTGGTAATGTTCCTTCTGTTTCTATTGTGTGGAACAATTTGAGGAGTATTGGTATTAGTTCTTCTTTGAAAATCTTGAAGAAGGGCTGGAGAGATGGCTCAGTGGTTAAGAGCTCTCACTGCTCTTCCAGAGGACCAGGGTTCACTTCCCAGCACCCACATGGCAGCTCACAACTGTCTGTGACTCCAGTTCCATGGGATCCAACACCCTCACACAGACATATATGAAGGTAAAACACCAATGCATATGAAATAAATAATTTTTTTAAAAAAAGAAAATCTTATAGAATTCTGGGCTGAAACCATCTGGCCCTGGGATTTTTTTTGGTTGGGAGACTTTTGATGACTGTTTCTATTTCTTTAGCAGTTATAGGTCTATTTAATTTGCTTATCTGGTCTTGATTTAATTTTGGTAAGTGTTATTTTTCCGGAAAACTGTTCATTTCCTATAAGTTTTCCAATTTTGTGGAGTACAGGTATTCAAAATATGACCTGATTATTCTCTGTATTTCCTCCATGTCTGTTGTTATGTCCCCCTTTTCATTTCTGATTTTGCTAATTTGGATAGTCTCTCTCTGTGTTTTGCTTAGCTTGGATAAAGGTTTGTCTATTTTGTTGATTTTCTGGAAGAACCAACTCTTTGTCTCATTGATTCTTTGTATTGTTTTCTTTGTTTCTATTTTGTTGATTTCAGCTCTCAATTTGATTATTTCCTGCTGTCTAGTTCTCCTGGGTGAGTTTTCTTCTTTTTGCTCTAGAGTTTTCAGGTGTTCTGTTAATTCACTAGTGTGGGATTTTTCCAGATTCTTTATGTAGGTATTTAGTGCTATGATTTTTCCTGTTAATACTGCTTTCACTGTATCCCATAAATTTGGGTATGTTGTGTGGTCATTTTTTGTTGAATTCTAGGAAGTTTTTTATTTCTTTATTTCTTCTTGACCCATTGGTGCTTCAGGTGAGCAATGTTTAGTTTGTGGGCTTTCTGAAATTAGTGTTGCTATTGAATATTAAGCCATGGTAATCCGGTAAGATACATGGGGTTATTCCATTTTTTTTGTATTTGTTGAAGTTTGCTTTATTATGTGGTCAATTTTTGAGAAGATTCCATGAGGTGCTGAGAAGAAGGTATATTCTTTTATATTTGGATGGAATGTTCTATAGATGTCTGTTAAGCCTATTTGCATCATAACATCTGTTAGTTCCCTTATTTCTCTGTTAATTTCTCTGTTCTACCTGACAGACCTGTCCAATGGTGAGAGGTGGAGTGTTGAAGTCTCCCCCATTAGTGTGCTGGATTTAATCTTTAGTAGTGTTTCTTTTACATATGAGGGTGCCCTTGTATTTGGGACATAGATGTTCAGTATTAAGATTTCCTCTTGATCAGTTTTTCCTGTGACAAAAATGTCTTTCTTTGTCTCTTTTGATTGATTTTAGTTTGAAGTCTATTTTGTTAGATATTTGGATAGCTATATCAGCTTGTTTCTTAGGTTCATTTGATTGGAAATTTTTTTCCCCAACCTTTTGCTCTGAGGTGATGTCTATCTTTGAGGTTGAGAGGTGTGTTTCTTGTATGCAGAAGAAGGATGGATTCTGTTTTCCTACCCAATCTGTTATCCTGTGTCTTGTTATAGGTGAGTTGAGCCCATTCATATTAAGGGATATTAATGACCAGTGATTGCTAGTTCCTGTTATTTTAGTTTTCAATGTTGGTGATGTTATTGTATGTGTTTTTCCCTTCTTTGGGATTTACTGTTATGAGATCATCTATTGTCTGTGTTTTTGTGGATGTAGATAACTTCCTTGGGTTGGAATTTTCCTTCTAGCACTTTGTGTAGGGCTGGATTTGTGGCTAGGTATTGGTTAAATCTGGTTCTGTCATGAAATATCTTGTTTTCTCTGTCTATGGTAATTGAAATTTTTGCTGGTTATAGTAGTCTGGGCTGGCATCTGTGGTCTCTTAATGTCTATATAACACTTGACCAGGACCTTCTGGCTTTCATTGTTTCCATTGAGAAGTCAGGTATAATTCTTATACGTCTGCCTTTATATGTTACTTGGCCTTTTTCCTTTCAGCTCTTAATATTCTTTCTTTATTCTGTATGTTTACTGTTTTGATTATTATGTGGCAAGGGAACTTTTTTGGGGGGTCCAGTCTATTTGGTGTTTGCTTCTTGTATCTTCATATGCATATCTTTCTTTAGGTTGGGAAAGTTTTCTTCTATGATTTTGTTGAATGTATTTTTTTTGTGTGCTTTTGAGTTGGACTTCTCCTTCTTTTATCCCTATCCCGATGAGTCTATTTCCTCTATTGTATCTTCACAGCTTGAGATTCTCTCATCCATCTCTTGTATTCTGCTGTTTATGCTTTCATTTGTGGTTCCTGATCGTTTTCCCATATTTTCCATTTATAGAATTCCCTCAGTTTGTGTTTTCTTTATTGTTCCTATTTTGGTTTTCAAGTTTTGAATTGTTTCTTTCACCTGTTTAATTGTTTTTTCTTGGATTTCTTTAAGGAATTTGTTGATTTCTTCCATTTTTTGTTTGCCTTTTCCTCCATTTCTTTAGAGAATTTTTAATTTTCCCTTTAAGGGCCTCAAACATTCTCTTAAAGTTATTTTTAGGCCATTTTCTTCTGCTTCAGGCCCACTAGTTTTTGGTGGTGCCATGCTGCTCTTTGTGGTGTTGAGTATGTTCTTACCTTATCTACCTATCTTTTCCTCTGATTGGTGTAGTTGGGGCTGTGTCTCTGGTGATCACTCTTCCAAGTACCAGTGGATCCAAGACTCAGATGGTTGCTCCTCATGGTGGAGTTGGGGACCACAATTCCTGTCACCCCAGAGATCGCTTGGCATTCCTATAGATTGCCTGGCACTTCCAGAAGTTGCTCTGCAATTTCAGAGGTTGTTCGATCCTGTTCCCATGAAGGTCACTTGCTTGGGCCTGCTCCCAAGGAGGTCACTGGCTCAGACCTGCTCCCTTGGAGGTTTCTCGCTGGTATGTACCTGCTCCTGCAGAGGTTGCTGCCTCAGGCCTGCTCTGGCGAAGTTTGCTTCAGGATATCTTTTGTATAAAACAGGTTGTCCTCAAAGCCACAGATCTCCTCTTGCCTTGGTAGGTATTTAATGAGTCTAAATGGCTTCTTAATGATCATTACTATAAAGAACTTTCTGTGTTCAAAAAGAAGTTGAGGAAACAGGTCCCCCACCACCAGCAACCTTCTCTATGCAAATGTGTGTTGTGAACACCCAGGGAAGAGCTTACTAAGATTTGACCATTGAAAACTTTTTTTTCCATTGTCAGAGATCATACCATGTGAGGGGATTCCAGGGTGCCCAACCTCTGGCTCTGAAGGCAAAGGAACTTTTGAGCTGTATGCCTGCATCGTGGCAGTAATTCCAAGCACAGCTAATATGATTGCCGTTGGTTAACATATGAAGCTCACAGGCCTCACTAAACCTTCTGTTTTCTTTCATTTTATTATTACTCTTATGTTTTGCCATGTAACCCCTGTATCCTAGAAGTCCCTACCTAAAATAGGCTGACCTCAAACTGATAGTAATCCTCCTGCCTCTGGAATCACAGATCTGTGCTACTATCCCTGGCAACAGTCTTTCTTCTAAAACAAGCTTTTGTCTGAATACCATATGGTTAAAACACAGATCCTGGAATCAGGCACACCTGGGTTTGCTTCTAAAACAAATCATTTAGAGTCTGTTGGCTTCTGTGTCTTCAGCTGTAATTGGGGGTAATGGGGATAATGGAGTTATTAACCTCTTAGGTTTTGTTGTGCCCAGATCACAGAGTCCCCCCAAAACAAAAACTCTCTGTGTGTCCAACTATTGGAGTGATCAGAAAGCCCCGAGCTCAGTTAGGGTTGGTTTTTTATAGTATAGGAGTGTCCTGGTGAAAGTGATGGGTGTGTACTGGCAGGTGATCCTGTCCACAGTGGTTGGAACGTTAGGAATTTCCTTTGACTGGTCTGTTCCTGGTGCAAAGTTCTGTGTGGAGGTCATCAGATAATCTCAAGTTCCTTAGTTACCTGCCTTGTAGGGAAAGGCTGACAGTCCCTCCAGCTTCCAGGGAACTTCCTGTCCCACTTCCCATCTTGCCTTGCCAGATTTACTTTTCCATGCCCAGTCTTCCATGTGAGTTCTGGGGCTCCAAACCCAATTCCTCACACTTACAAGACAAGGGCTTTGTTGAGGCATCTCCCGAGCTCCACTATGTATGTGGGCGATGTGCACGCATATGTGTAAGTGTAAGTGAATGTGAATGAATGTGCGTGTGTGTGCATGTGGAGGCCACGGGTTGACATCATGTGTCTTTTTACTGAACCTGGAGCTCACCAATTCGGTTATTTTTTGGTTATTTTTGGTTATTTTCAACTTGACTTCATCTAGAATCACAGGTTGGACACACCTGTGAGGGATTTTTTTCCTTAATTAATTTATTTCAAATGGGAAGACCCACTTTTTTGTGTGTATTTGTGTATTGGTGCTCTGCCTGCATAAGGGTGTCAGGTCCCCTGGAACTGGTGTTACAGACAGTTGTGAGCTGCCATGTGGGTGCTGGGAATTGAACCCAGGTCCTCTGGAAGAACAGCCAGTGCTCTTAACCACTGAGCCATCCCTCCAGCCCCAGGAAGACCCTCTTTTAATTGGGATCTTTTGAAGTGGGAAGATCCCTCTTCATTCTGCTCCATATCTTCTGCTGGCAGCCAATACGATGGACATGGAAGAAGGAAGCTTGCTTTTGCTTACTTGCTCGCCCCCTTGCTGGCAAGTCCATTCCTTCGCTGGCATTAGAACCCACTTCTTCGGGATTCTGGCATGTACTGAAGACCAGCTGAGACATTCACCCTCACGGACTGAATAATTGCTGACGTCTTGTACCCTCTGTTGGTAGACAGTCTCTGCTGAACTAGCTGGACCACAGCCTCCAGCCTTTACTGAAATCAGAACCTAGCTCCAGGGACGGAAAACCAGGAGCTCTCCAGGAATCCTCCACACCTCCAGTGCCAAACTGGGACTGTTGAAGCGTCTAGCTCTGTGGACAGAGCAGTTTCTTGACTTCTCCAGTGTTGAGATGACCGTTGTTTGACTACCCAGCTCCTATCATGGACTAACCACTGTGTTCCTGAAGGTGACAGCTGGCTAGCTAGCTTGCCTCAGGGACACCCTGTCTTCACTGCTTGAGGGCTGAGAGACTGCCTGGTGGCCTACCTTTTGTGTGAGCACTGGAGAACTGAATTCTGGTCCTCACACTTATGTGGCAAGTGTTTCATCCATTGAGTCATCTCTCCAGGCCATGACTTTCTTAAACATGAAGGCCTATGGTTTTTTCAAAAGCCAATCTATACTTCCTGTAGACCAACCACACTGTCTCACAGTCAAGGGCTCATTTAAATTCTGACTCCGAGTTGAGTCTTTTTACACCAGATCCCCAAATGGGGAAATAAGGCTTACAGACGGGACATGCTACTAATTTCCCACATCTCTTAACTAGTTAAAAGTAAAGCCAAGAATCAACTCCACCTATGTAGGACGCCAAAGTTTTTAGGACCACCATAACTTAAAAATAATATTAAACCACATTTTAAGTGGAAATTAGTAGAGGCCCATAGAACTTGTCTCTGGTGCAGTTTCTACAAATGCCTTTTAATGTAAAAATCCTTAGCTTGCACAGTTAGAGATTGATGGATGAAGATGTGGTGTTATGTAGAAAACTGAATAGACAATGCAGGCCCCAGTCTCTTAATTGGATGACTATTTATGGACACTGACTAATAGATTGGCTTTCTGCGTGATCTGTGTGTGTCCGCATGGCTGTTACTGTCACTAGCATCTATGTGGGGACTGATGGGAGAAAGTCTAGTCACCTGGATTAATTGATCTCTCCATCCTGATGTTTCTGGAAAATTGACTGCACAGCAAGCAGCACCATGGACTGAGGCAGAGCAAGCTCTGTCAGGGAGAGAAAAATCCATATTAATGATATGCTATAAAACGCTTTCTGTTAGGTACATATATTCCTTTACTTTCGTTTCCCAAGAATAGCTCAGCTGTCAAAGCATTTCCAAGATTTCCATGGATTCGGCAAATACTGTGCGATCGAATTATTGCCCTGAGAGAAGCTACAATTAAAACACATTAATCACTGTAACAAAAGATCCTTATTGAGGCTGACAAAGATGGTGAAATCTGACGAATAATTAGTCTGGTTAATCTTTTTAAAGGGAATTAAACTGCTAACAAGTTAAATCACTGTGATTTTTCAAAATAAGCCTCTAGGGTGAGCAGAGACTGGGAGATATTATCCTCTTTTACAACCATGTTTCCTTTCTTTTTCATCTCTGGTCCGCTGGAGGGCCTGTGGTTAGAACAGTGGGACTCAGCCAGTTGGGAGAATGCGGCCGGCCGAGGGGTGAGGGCAAGGTCTATACTTTCCCACAATAATTTTCTAATATGTCTAAAAGACTCACATAGTGTCTGGAAGAGGAATTAGGAATGGCCTCTATCTCTGTCCCAGAACTAACGTGGTACCCTCTCACCAGCCATTAGCAGTAACCCCAAACAGATCCATCCTGAAACCTTTCCCAATCAACCACAACTCTCAGGCCAATCGCAAATTCATTTCCTCTCATGTTTAGCCTTCTCTCCAGTTGGTGGGTTATTTTTCCAGACCACACCCCTCCTTTTCCATGTCAGCTGCTGCGAGAGACATTTTCCATGTTTCCAATAAAATGAGAGGTGAAAAGGGATCAGCCACAGCCGTGGGCAGTAAGGAACGACAGTCGTTTGGGCTCAGGTCTGTTGTTGTTTTGTTTGTTGGTTGTTTTAAGATTTATTTTTACCTGTTGTGCTTATGTGGGTTTGGGTGTGTGTGCATGAGTCCAGGTGCCAGTGGAGGCAAAAAGAGGAAGCTGAATGCTCTGAGCTGGTGTTACAGGCAGCTGTGGTGCTGATGTGGGAGCTGATCTGCAGGAGCCATATACACATACACATACGGCACACGCTCTTAGCCACTAAGCCATCCCTCCAGTTCCGCTTCGTTTGGACCGCTGCAACTTTGGGGAGCTCTGATGGGTACTGCGATGGACTGTCTAGATCTTCCTCCAGTAATGGAATGTTTCTTCCCCCGGCTGCTGGAGATGTCACTAGTGGAATTGCCCTGAATGAATAAAACACATGGCGGAAGGAGGAGGAGTTGCTGGAGTGATGTAAGAGTATTAAGACTGGCCTAATCTGGGACAACTTTTGGGAGAATTCGGCAGTGCCGTCTTGCGCCAGTCTCCTCTGCGGTGCCAGAGAGGCCTTCATGGGGAGGATGCATTACAACCCCACCTCTCCCATCTACCTAAGCTGAATTTCTTCTTTTCCCTTCCGTAGAGTGTGATCACAGGCACAATGTCCAATAGACCCACTGACTGCTGTGCCTAAGCTTAGAACCTACATCTGGTGACAGGAGAAGTGTCACTTCTGAAGAGGCCTCTGATGGCTAGGGGGTTCCTTATCAGCAGGTGGATAAAGATTCCCATCTGAACTGTAGCTGCCTCCAGGCCCTGTACTGTTCTAACGGCAAGTGTGCTCTTGTTCTCAGAGGCCGTGGGAGACAAGTACTCTCATTTTGTTGTTGTTGTTGCTTTGGTTGTTTTGTTTTGTTTTTTGGAATGGCGGGGAGATGTGAATAGGGATGGCCCCGATGACTCATGTGTTTGAATCCTTGTTGGAGGATGTGTGTCACTAGGGGGTGGGCTTTGAAGTCTCAGGGACTGAAGTCTGGTCAGTGTGTCATTTGCTGCTGCCTGAGGATCCAGATGTAGAACGCCCAGCTACTTTTCTAGCACCATGCTGAGACTGTAAGGCAGCCCCAGTTCAATGTTTTCCTGAATAAGAGTTGCTGTGGTCGTGTTGTCTCTTCACAGCAACAAAACCCTAACTAAGAAAGATAGGGTCTTACTTCTGAGCCCTGGAACTCTCTATGTAGACCAGGGTGGTTTCAGACTCTCAGAGATCTGCCTGCCTCTGTCTTCCAAATGCTGGGATCAAAGATATATGCCACCATGCCCCGTTATACACCATCACTTAAGAGACGGGACGAAGCTCCCTGGAAGTGGCATATCAGTTTGCAGTGACACTGAGTCCTGGAAAACAGAGGTTAATGCCACCCCACCTCCCACATTCCTTTCATGATCATCTTATATAATTGATAGTTTGCTAATAACTAAATGTGTTTTACCTGAACGTCCTAGGGTGAAACCCTTGTATCTTTATGATGGGATTAGGAGACGGGGTGAGAGAAATTAGTAAATACCTTGAAGGAAAACTCTAAAAAGAGGACTAGTGCCCTCATGGAAGAAATCGAAGTATTGGAAGGAGGTAGGGGTTGGGCTGAGGTGGAAGAAATGGTGAGCTCAGTCTTGGCTCTGACATGAGGCATTCAAGCAGAAACATCTACCAGGCCAGGCCAGACCTTAGAGTGGATCTCTCCACCAGAGAAACACTCACTGGCTCAACGAGGATTGTTTTTGCACTTCTTGTGTTATAAACTACCCTGCAGTGAATCAAAAACAAAGTTCCTAGCTCCACGGACAAATATTGCACAAGCTACTGAGAGAAAAATACAACAGAGAGAATAGGGAGAGTTAATGAGAGACAGAGCTGAGAGTTAAATTTAGACTGAGTGCTGGGTAGTTTGAATGTAACGGCCCCCATAATCACATAGGGAGTGGCACTATTAGGAGGTGTGGCTTTGTTGGAGTTGGTATGGCTTTATAGGAGGAAGTGTGTCACTGTGGGGGCAGACTTTGTGACGTTTATTATGCTCAGGATGTCACCCAGTGAGTCACTCGACTTCCTGTTGCCTGAAAGATGTAGGACTCTCAGCTACTCCTCCAGCATCATGTCTGCCTGCACAGCCGCCATGCTCCCCACCATGATGCTAATGGACTGAACCTCTGAAACTGTAAGTGAGCCATCCCAATTAAATGTTTTCTTTATACAAGTTGCCATTGTCATGGTGTCTTTTCACAGCTACAGAAAACTAACTAAGACAAGTGCCACGGCTGCAGGAATTATGGCTAAACTCGGTTCACAGGCCCCTCGAGCCGCATCAGGGTCTAGCCTCTAACAACATGGTTTAGACTATCTACATTCTTCTGTCTACTCCAGTGCCCGTCTTCCAGACCATAAGAACTGCACGGTGCTTGCTAAACATATGTCACCTCCTGGGCCCCTCCCTCTGCTCGGTCTCTGGGGAAGATCTTAGACGTCACATGTCAGTGTGTGAATTATGGGATTCTTGTCAACAAGGAGGTTCAGGAATGCTGGTCCTTTCCCTTGCCTTAGAAGGGCAGCTCTACATTAGATGAATTATGTATGTATGTATGTATTGATTTTTGAGACAGTCTCATATATCCCAGGCTGGCTTCTAGCTGACTAAGTAGTCAAGGATGGCCTTGAACTTCTGATCCATCTGACTACTAGTACTAAGTGTTAGAATTACAGCTATGTGCCACCATGCCTCATTTTAAGACCGGTAATTTACTAATTGACTTAAGAACATGTGACTTGTATTAAGAGATAGACCAATGCTATACACCATCCCATGTTTCAACATTAATTTTATATGAGCCAAAAATTTAAATATAAAATGCAAATTCATCAAAGGCCAGAGAAGAAAATTCAGGTGAATTTAAAAATGAATATCGTCTACAAGGAAAGTTCTTCCTAAGATGAAAAACACAACAGAAGATATTGGGAAGTGTGATATGTAGTTGAGTGTAACAAATTTTACATTAGCCCAATTTTATCACTAATCTCTTAAAAAATAGATGCCTTGTGAAAACTAGTTTGGGATGTTTAATTATATAGCATGTATATCCAGTTATAGTATGTATGAGGACTCAGTTATATATATATATGTGTATGTGTGTGTATGTATTCACTTACATAGTGTGTATATGAATTCAATTATATAGTATGTATGTATATTCAATTACATAGTATACATGTGGGTTCAACTATACATATTTATGTTAAGAGGAAGTGTGTAACAGTTGAGAACCCCTCTCCATGGCCTCCATCTCCTTCTATATGATACTTTGTGACTTGTATGTTCTCTCTTGCATATTCTAAGGAAGGAGTAATCATCCAGAAGTACAAAGTATTTACATAGTTTGCTAGTAGACTTAAAATAATAATAAAAGCATGTGAGTGTAAAGTCTAAGGGATACAATTTTACCATTGCATTTCTTTATTATTTGTGTGTGTACACGCAAGTGTGTGAATGTGTATGTGTGTGTGTGAAGGGTGCATAGGTCAAAAAGGAGGATGTGCAAATGTGCCACACATGTAGAGGTCAGAGGGCAGTTTTAAGGAGTTCTCATTTCTGCCATGTGGATTCTGAATTTTTCACTTTCTTATTTTATCTCATGATCATTTCTTAATGATTTTACTAGAGAAGGAACGTTTTGAAAGCATCATTCAGATGGTTCACTGTCTTGGGTACACCACCTCCAACCACGCTCTCAACTTCAGGGACTCTTCAAATTGTTCTTCCCCATTTCCTAGCCAAATCACTCCTACTCATCGTCATGTCTTAGCTCAAATCAAGTTTACTCTGGAAAATCACTTTTAACCCTTTCCTGATCTGAGGTCTTATTTTAGTTCTCTTTGAATAGCACTTCCTTTTTCTATAGTCAGAATTAATTATCTCTTACTGTAAGGAGAGAGCTTTATCTAGCTTGCTCACTCAATAAGTGTTTGTTGAGCCCATTAAATATTAAACCCTTTCCCTTGATACCTGAGGAAGTAAGTAATTGGCCCAAGATACACCAATAGTTTTTTGTTAGAATTCCCAAAGCAGGAAGTTTCACCTCCTTCTCTTCTCCTTCTTCTTTTCTTTTTTCTTTTTTCTTTTTTCTCTGTGCAGCAGCCCTACCAGTCCTGGAACTAGCTTTGTAGATCAGGCTGGCCCAAACACACCTGGTTAGCAGGAAGTTTCTAAATAGATGGTTTTTTTCTATGAGAAATTCCTGCAAGTCAACTTTAACTTTCCATTCTCTTGACTCTTCCAGTCTCCACTTTTTTCTACTCTCTGGTGTCAGGGAGGTCCCAAAGGAGGCTGGTGTGACTTTGAAGGAAGGAGAGGCCACTGGCGGTGCCTAAAAACAAACTGAGTACCAGAAGAGAAGAAGGCTTGGAGCAAAAGAGAATAGGTGTGGGAAATGGCCTCACCTGTGAAAAACATGCACCACATCCAGAGCTCGGCCACGTGGGGAGGAGGGAAGGAACAACAAACTTGAGACTCAAAGGTTAAAGACAACCTAGACAGAGAAACCCTGTCTCAAAAAACTAAATCAAACCTGAACACCTTCCCCCCAGAAAACAAAACAAAAAAGCAAAAACTAAAACAAAAAACCCAAAAGTTTGTCAGGTGGTAGCGCACACCTTTAATCCCAGAACTCTGGAGGCAGAGGCAGGTGGAGCTCTGTAAATTTGACACCAGTCTGGTCTATAGAGCAAGTTCCAGGACAGGTTCCAAAGTTACACAGAGAAACCCTGTCTCGAAAAAAAAAAAAAAAGAGAAAGAAAGAAAGAAAGTAAGAAAGAAAGAAAGAAAGAAAGAAAGAAAGAAAGAAAGAAAAAACAGAAAAGAAAACCCAGAGGAAAACAAATAAAATATTTGCTCTTAGCAAGGGAAAGAAACTGCCTTCAATTCTGAGGATTCATGGCTTCCAAAGTGAGCAGGTAACAGAATAGCCTAGGTTAAGTATCCCGCCCTAGAGATGTTCAAAAATTTTGTCATTAGCATTTTCCCAGAAGGATTCAGACAGAAGCACAGTGCTCATGTTTCTGAACGGCCTGGGGCCATTTGTGCTCTAGGGTAATGTCCAGTACGCAGGACAACTCACGGGGACTCTGAAGGATACCACAGCCTAGACGGTCAGAATCACCTGTGGGGTAGAATACGACCTGATACAAATGTCCTAGGAGTGCCCAACACAGGCTGGGTTGGCTTTCCCAGCAGAGAAACGCAGCCTTCCACACACAGAATCACTGCACTGACTAAAATGTATGTGCTAAGGCAGACAAAGATTCCCTGCGTTGTAGCAGGACCGAGAACTTGCATGTCAGGCTGAAGCCTGATACAGATTAAACAAGTGAGAAACAAATCCTCCTGGAGGGAGTGTATAACGGAAACACTGACGGGATATAATTAGGACCTGGAGTTTGAGCACTACCTTCTATTGAAGACACCTCTGTTCTACAGCAGTTATGTAAAATACCCGTACACTGTCATCAAGGCACTTCAGAAAGGCATCGGGGTAAAGGAAATTTTTAAGAGCCTCAAAAACCATCGTGGTGGTTTAAATAAGAGAGGGGGCAGCAAAGCATTCTCTTTGCTCCAAAGGAAGTCACAAATGGAGGAGAGAATCTGTTTCTCCTTCACTTCATGGTTCTGTGGTGAAGGTCTCATTGAAGGACTGATGTGCAGGTGAGACTGATACCTGAATTTTTTTCTTTACAAAGTAAGTCATTTCTCTGGAGGAGCGTGCCATGTATTGCAAATTCAAAGCATGGCATTGCATAGGAGGTAAGGTGATTCTCTTGTTATGTTGGTAAGTTAGGAAAACCCAGTGAAAACAAAGGCCTTAAAAGATGGGTAAAATCTGGGCTGGAGAGATGGCTCAGTGGTTAAGACCACTGGCTGTTTTTCCAGAGGACCCAGGTTCAATTCCCAGCACCCACACTGCAGCTCAGAACTGTCTATAAGTCCAGTTCTACAGAATCTGACACCCTCACACAGACGAATGTACACATAAAAATAAATAAATAAAAAGACAGGTAAAAAAGTCAGGAAGAAACAAATGTGTGTCGTGTTTAGAGCTTGCCTAGTAGAGGGGTGTGGGAAGCCTGGCGTGGAAGCCCCTGAAGCCTGGCATAGTGCTGGATGGAGAAGTGCAGCTTCTGATGAGAAAGAAGTCGGCCTGAGGAGGACTAGGGAAGAACCTGAGGACTGTCTCATTAGGCACACAGAAAGCGCACAGCCTGCCTGAGAACTGAGAGCCCAATCAGGAACTGCCCCGTCACTGTTAATGTCCCCAGTGACAGCAGAACTGATGGCGTCCCCATAACAGAACACCCCACCACCACTTTTAGAAGATGTGCTACAAATTTAAATCCATTTACAGACTCCATTGTGTTCTTTCCTTCCCTTCACAAATACTCCACCCTGGCTCTAGCCCTGAGATGTTTCTTAGGCTGAAATTTAAGTTAAGACTTTTATTCTATTAAGTTTTAAAATGTTATAACAGGGGCTAGAGAAATATCTCAGTGGTTAAGAGCACTGGCTGCTCTTGCAGAGGACCCAGTTTCAATTACCAGCACCCATGTTGCAGCCCACACCCATTTGTAACTCCAGTTCCAGGACATTTGACACCATCTTCTGGTTTCCTCCAGAAGCCAAGCATGCAAGTGGTGCACAGACACATGTGCAGGCAAAACACCCATGCACATAAAATATAATAAATCTTTTTATTAAAGTTAAAACATTTATTTGTTTGTTTGTTTGTTTTGTGTGTGGATGTCAAAGTGTGCCTGTGAGAACATGCATGAGTGTGTGCATGTGTGTGTGTGTGTGTGTGTGTGTGAGACAGCATGCACATGGAAGTCAGAGGACAACTTAGTGGGAGTTGCTTCTCTCCTTCCACCATGGGTACCTGGATTTAAGCAGGCATTTTTACCTGTTGAGCCACCTCAGCAGCCCTAAGCTAAGCATTTAAAAGATGTTTACAGGTGAAAAATAGCAAGTAAGCAAACAGACACACCCAAGATCAACCAAACTTCAAAAATAAATTCCTAGGATTAGGCAACCAAACCTTTGTGGGTTTGTTTTGTTTTGTTGGTCCTTTAACATCTTTAGCCTCAGCAGGAAGCAAGCTTCCAGTTTCACATCAGTGAGAACTAGCTGGTCTTAAGATGTCCAGCATCATAGTAAACTTGGCTCCACATCTTGGTACCTTCTCATGGAAGCCTGGGTTCAGAAGAGCAAAGTGCCCTTTAAAACCACCACATCAGAGGTTTTTGAGCCGTGTGTGTGCATGTGCACACCAAGTCTCCAGAGAGCAAACGTGAGGCTCCCTCCCCAGTGGGAATCTAAGCGGGAAGGGGCCTCGAAAGAATGATCTTTAAACTTCTCTGGAAAATTCCATTGCTCTGGTTTGCTGGGAGTGCCTGACCAGCAGGTAGGTGGGTGGTGCTGTCCGTGGTGCTGACCCAACACTCCTTGGCAGACGGCTTTGTTTCTTTTAACTCTGGTACCAGGACTGCAAACTGAAGGTCCACCCAGCCCCAGTACTTATGCTAAAATGGTCAAGGTTGTGAATATTTTATTTTGTTCCTTAATAATAACTTATTACTTTGATCTCAAAGCAGACTAATTGTGATTTTTGCATCCCTATATATAGAGAGGGTTTATAAACACTAAATTCTAGGTTAATAACAGAATCCTTCCCTGGAAAGACACTGTCTTATCCATCTTGGTCAGTTTTCAATGTTATAACAGAAATGACAGCCAGGTAGTGGTGGCACATGCCTTTAATCCCAGCAATTGGGAGTCAGAGTCAGGAGTCTGTGAGTTGGAGGACAGTCTGGTCTACAGAGTGAGTTCCAGGACAGGCTTCAAAACTACAGAGAGACCCTGTCTTAAAAACAAACAAACAAACAAAATAAACAAAAAAAAAACAAATTCCAGAGACTCGGTAGCTTATGAACAACAGAATTTAGGTTTCCTTTCCTTTTCCCCTTTTCTTTCTCATTCTATTTCCCTTGCTCCCCCCCCCTTTGGTAATAGGACACTGCTTAAGCACCCTAGGATGGCTTCAAATTCATACCCCTCCTATCTGAGCCTCTTGGTGTCATTATGCCTTGTGAAGAAAATTTCTCTCGCAGATCTGGAGGCTAAAAGTCAGAGATTAGAGTACTAGCTAAGGCAGGGTCTGGTGAAGTCCCTCATCTGGATTGCAGACCACTGTCTTCTTATAATATGGTAAATATAATATGGTAGAGAAGAAGGCAAGCGGGCTCCCTGGCCTCTTCTTTCAAGGACACCATCTCACTTGTTTGAGCTCCACCTTCAGGACATGGTCACCTCCCTTACAGCCCTACCTCAGATGCTATCACAATGAGAATAAATTTTAATACGCTCTGCAGCCGAGGTCTGACTAATCGCCTACAACGTCACAGCCCTGAGCACTGACAAGTGACACATGGATGTGGAACCAGCCTGTGCCACAAATCTTTTAAAACTTAAAGTACAATGTGAGGAAATTTCCACTCTTCTCAGTGTGCTGAATGTTGACACATTTTCTACGACATTCTTTATTTCCTATTATCAGAAAGGGCAGGATTTCTTCTGAAAAAGAAGAAAAAGGAGATACACAGAATATCAGTTTTAAGTGTTATTTTTGTTCTTGAAAGGGCTTCTCGTAGTCTTTCAAAGAGAGCTTTTTTCCCCTCCAGAGATTTATTTTGATAGAATTAGCTGAGCCTTGTCAGGGAGAACAAAATTTTTGTAAGCTTACCATACCAGTAAAATGCCAAATTATATGCTGTAAGTTTCTTGTTTTTTTCTATCCGGGTCCAGTCAAAGAGAGAAAAGATTTTGAATCCAGAACTATTAGCATTTGAAGACAAAAGAGAGACATCACCATAGCTGTTTGCTGGGAGCTGGTTTTCTCACACCCACGGGCCCTGTCACTCAGGTAAAGGATGCTGTGGACCCTCTTCACTGCTCTTCTGGACCAGAAAGAGCATAGGGTAAAATTCTTTCACATCAGACATTGGCCCAGTTCTCCCCCACCCTCTAAAAAGTTAAAAACCTCACAGAAACCACCACATTTAAAAGAGGTAATAGGGCCTAGCCATGTCTGGTGGTGCACACCTTTAATCCCAGTACTTGGGAGGCAGAGGCAGATGAATCTCTGTGAGTTCAAGACCAGTTTTTCTGCACAATGAGTTATGGGTAACCAGAGGCCACATAGAAACATAAGACTTTGTTTTTAAAAAAATGAAGTAATAAAATAATAAAAGAGGCGATAGGATGTAAAGAAAGGAATTTAGATTTAAAATCATAAATATCTGGATGTGAATTCCAGCAGTGCCAATGCCTAGCTCAGCTACTTTGAACAAAATACCTAAAACTTGGGGCTGGAGAGACGGTTCAGTGGTTAAGAGTACTGGCTGCTCTTCCAGAAGACCCTGGTACAATTCCTGGCACCCACATGGCAATCAACTGTCTGTAACTATAGTTCCAGGGGATTTGGCACCCTCGCACTGACCCACATACACATCAATGCACATAAGAACACCTGATACTCGTTGAACCTCGGTTTCCTTATTTCTAAAGAGAAGGCAGCCATCTGCATGGAGGCTGTGGCTGTTTTGATGAAAATTATCTATGGTGGGACTGGGGAGATGTTTTCTTGGTAAAATGCCTGCTGCACAAGCAAGACCTGAGCTCAGATCCCCAGCATCCATGTGAAAAACCTGCTATACACACCTGTAATACACACCCCAGAGCTGAGAATCCCTGGGACTTGCTGCCCAGCTAGTCTAGTCCATCAGTAAACTTCAAGGTCAGTGAAAGACTCCATCTCAAAAAATAAGGTAGAGAAGAAGTGAGAAAAATGCAGGACACCAACCTCCAGATATGTGTGCAGGCATACATACACACACGTGTGTGCATGCACACAAATTACCTGCACTAAGTGCCTAATGTATTAGCTCACACAGAGCAAGCTCAATAAATGGTATGAAGCTCTAATGAATGACAAATGGGACTATGAAAGACCAACTTGAGACCCTCAGGGAAGGCTATCCTGAATAGAAGGGGGCACTCACAGCCGGCAGGTTGTCGAGATGGGGAAATGAGCATCACGCTGTATCCACACAATCATGGTGTGGTGGTTTGAACAAGAACGGCCTTTATAGGCTCATGGATCAGATTTGAATGCTTGATCACTGATGGGGGAAGCTCTGTTAACCAATCACCTTTAAGAAGGGGAGCCTAGTTAAGGCGTGGCTACCTGGAGCCCAGGAGGAAAACTGGGATGGACCAGGTGTGCACTCTCTCTAGGAGATTCTTGCTGGACACAGAGGAACTCGGACTTCCCATTCTTGTGGCATGAGTTTCCCCTTATAACAATTAAAAATATAATTGTTTATCTTTAAGCTGGCCTGGTTATTTCCCGAATGGAGCTAAATTCTCACAAATTACCTGCACTAAGTGCCTAATGTATTAGCTCACACAGAGCAAGCTCAATAAATGGTATGAAGTACTAATGAATGACAAATGGGACTATGAAAGACCAACTTGAGACCCTCAGGGAAGGCTATCCTGAATAGAAGGGGGCACTCATAGCTAGCATAAATTATCACCAGGCAGGGGCACCATTTGAATGGATTAGAAGGTATGACCTTATTGGGATAGGTGTGTGGTCTCGTTGGAGGAAATATGTCGTTGGGAGGTGGGCTTTGAGGTTTCAGAAGCCCAAGCCAGGCCTAGTGGCTCTCTCTTCTTGCTGCCTGAAGACCCAGATATAGAACTCTCAGCTCCTTCTCCAGCACAATGTCTGCCTGTGTGCTGCCATGCTTCCTGCCATGGTGATAATGGACTAGGTAAGCACCAATTAAATGCTTTCCTTTATAAGAATTATTGTGGTCATGGTGTCTCTTCACAGCAATAGAACATTGACTAAGACATGAGGTAACCAAGGATTTTTCTTCCAAGTGTGATGGCAAAACTATAACATACCTTGACCTGGGGAATACATTAACTAGGTTCATATTTTAAAATAGAAACTGGACACAGTAGTATATACTTGTAATCCTAGCACTTGGAAGGTAGAGGCAGGAGGATCAAGAGTTCAAGACCATTCTCAGCTACAAAACAAGTTCAGAACCAGTCTGGCTACATGATAACTTGTCTCAATGCTTCTACCTCCACTCCACCCTTCCAAAAGGAAAATAATAGAACGTTGGCTGCTGTGTGCCAAACAGACTACAGTTGAGCCGTTAGGAAGCTCTCCACTTGCCCAGGTGAGGGCTGACAGGGGTAGGAAGGTTATGACATAGTGGTAAAAGCATTTTGCTGTGTACTGTCTTCATGGTGGAGTTAGAGTGATTTAATAGATACATTGTGTGCTTAAGAGAAGAAGGCAGTAGGTGATATTTAGGCTTTGGCTTGGGGCAATTGAATGAAGTAGGAAGAAAATATCCAGGCAGGGATTGGAGGTCAGCCCTCAGGGAAATGTTGGCAGAGGCTGTTTGTTCATTTCCTGGACACCCAGATTCCTGAAATAATCACACAGAAATCCGTATTAATTAAAACACTGCTTGGCCCATCACTTAGGCGCATTGCGAGTTAGCTCTTCTATCTTAAATTAGCCAATTTCTATTAATCTGTGTATCACTATGTGGCTGTGGCCTACTGGTAAAGTTTCATCCAGCATCTGGCATCTGTCTCCTGCAGAGGCTCCATGGCTTCTCTCTGACTCCACCTACTTTCTCCCAGCATTGTTTACTTTTTCCCACCTACCTCTATTCTGCCCTATCACAGGCCAAAGCAACTTCTTTGTTCATTAACCAATAAGAGCAACACATGTACAGAAGGACTTCCCACACCATTTCCCCTTTTCTGTCTAAATAAGAAAGAAGGTTTTAACATAGTAAAATTACATATAGCAAAACAGGCATCAAACAAGAATTACAGTTACAATATTTATATCTATTTTATCTTTTATCATAACTAGGGAAAACTTCAACTCCACCAAAGATTCCATAAGGATATAATATTACCTAAGTTAACAGGAAGTGCATTGTAACAACTTACAAAACTCTAGAATTGACAGAGACATCTCACTGCATGGATAGTTACCCAAAGTTCTTTTGTAACATTGGAACACCCATCTTCAGCCTACAGGCCCATAGTGTCCAGGAAACCTTTCCATGAAGCAGGAAATTTGAATATCTCTTATGCCTTGTATTGGCAAAGTTTATCAAAGTTGTTTTCTTCTGTGTCCTGCAGAATGTCTGGCAGAATGTCTTTCATGAAGTGGGAACCCCGAAGGATGGTCTCACCTTTAGGCACATTCAACAGTATTTTTCTGTGGGTCCTGTATGTCCAGTTCATAGCATCAAGCATCAAGCAGTCCAGGCAAGAGCAGTTTCTTGCCCAAATAGCTAACAAACTCCATAAGGAGCCTCTTTGATGCCCATCTTCTTGAAATAATTGATGCTGTTCTTCAAACACTACCTCAACCTCCTGAAAGAACCAGAATTCATGCTAGCAGCACGGACCAGGAAGCCACCATTTTGAAACTGTGCTCTCTCTCTCTTTCTCTCTCTCTCTTTTTTTGCTACTGCTGAAATAGGAAAATAGAAAGACCTCTTTTAAAGGAGCTGTGGTGCCCCTGCTCGCTGCCAGCAAACAGAGCCCATTCGAAAAAATAAATGCAGCTAAATTTGTGGATTTTTTGTGTCTAGAATTCCTTTCCAAGCTTCCTCAGGTTTTGCATGGATATAATCAGCCCCCTGTTGGCACACCAGGGGAGAAGTGAAGCAAAATCTTCATTGTCACCCACACACAATGTTGTACAAAGTCACTGTAGGGCCCACAGGCCTACCCTTCTGGGGTTCATCTTGAGGACAATTTCTGGCCAAACATCTTGTTTCTGGCTAAATATCCTGTTTGTTCCTGTGCTCCCTCTGCTCCTACTGGTGGTTAGCTTAGGGGTTTTATTTACTCTTGAGTCCAGTAATTTCCCACCTGCCTGGGGGGATTTCCATTGTGCAGCAGCTAGGTATATAAGGTTTTTTCTAAGCTTAAATAAACAGCATTCAGCATTCTCTCCTCACAAATGACCCACGTCCCTTGTGTGTTCCTTTAATCTCCAGGCCTTTGCCCGGCTTGTGTACGGTACAGTAGTGCAAACTATACCATAGAGAGTAACACAAGCATTACAGTCACAAGAGTACAGTAGATGAGCAAGGAAGACTTGTAGAGAGAAAATAAGTCCAACGTTCAGAGGTTGGAAAAAGTGGGGAACCCAATTTTTTAAAAAAACTCAGAAGGGGTATTTACTCCTGGGTTTGGCTACATGAAGTCTATTGGTAAGCAGAATGGTGGGAAAGAGTGCCTGATTATAATAAACTCGAGTGAACAGCAACTTAAAAAAACTTGTCCTCAGCTCTCAAGTGTTTTGTTGTAAAACTGGTTGGGGAGTTTGCTGGAAAGAGAAGACGAGTCCAAGAACCTTCCCTGATTTCATTTCTCAAGCTAGAAGGCACATACCAATGCATGCAGAAAGGTTTCTCTCAGCAGAGCAGGGCAACTTAATATGCAGGAGGAAGAAGAGGGGCTTTCAGCTGCAGAGCAGGCAAGCAGAGAAGGAGGTGGGATTTGAATGTAAATGCAAGGGTTAGCCTCAGACACAATGGCTTTGGAGGAAGGAAAGCTAAGCAGTGATGCCAGGGCAGGGGACGGTGGAATCCTCGGCTCACATCTTCAGGACGTTATTGGAGAGTGCCCTGTACCTGGGAGAAGGCTCGCCAGTCAGTGAAAGATTCCACAGCACAGTATAGGCAAAGTTGGGTTGTTTTCCTTCTGACTCCTCCTGTCTGTAGCCTCTGTGGTTTCTCTAACCAGGGGCCAGCATGGACATTGCATACTAATGAGACAATGCTTGATCCAAACTGGCATTTTACCAGCAACCATGAGCTTTGGATTTGCTGACAATTAAGTAAAAGGCCAAGGCTCTTAGCAATCATCCGCTAGCTCCGCTGTTCAGTCTGACTTCATATCATGCATGGGAGGATGGGGAGCTGAGGAAGAACTGATGAACTCCCCTCCCCCCACTCCACCATGACTCAGCTTAGAGGAAAATGGACACAGGTAAGATGTTACTACAATTCCCACATCACATGCACTGTATGTGTGTGTGTGTGGTGTGTGTAGTATGTGTGTGTGTGGACAAGGATAAGATGTCATGACAATTCCCACATCACATGCACCGTGTGTGTTTGTATATATGTATGTGGTATGTGTGTATGTGTGTGTGGTGTGTGTGTATGTGTGTGGTATGTGTGTATATGTGTGTGGTGTGTGTAGTATGTATGTGTGTGGACAAGGGTAAGATGTCATGGTAATTTCCACATCACATTTACCATGAGTATGTGGTGTATGTGTGTATGTGTGTGGTGTGTGTATGTATATGTACATATGTATGTGTTTGTGTGTGGTGTGTATGTATGTGTGTGTGTGTGTGTGTGTGTGTGTGTGTAGTATGTGTGTGTATATACTACAGTGCACAGGCCTTTGCCACAGGACAACCTTGGTGGTTGGTCCTTGGGTGTGGTCCATCCTTTTTTTGAGGCTGGGTCTCTCACAACTCCAGAACTAGCCAACTAGCCTGGGTGGTTGTCTAGGAAACCCCAAAGAGTCACTTGTCTCTGTCTCCCCAGTGCTGGGATTACATGCACACTGTCACACTTGACTTTTTTCCCCACACCTTTTTAAAAAAGATTTATTTATTTATTGTGTACACAGTGTTCTGTCTGCATGTGTGACTGCACACCAGAAGAGGGCACCAGATCTCATCGTAGATGGTTGTGAGCCACTATATGGTTGCTGGGAATTGAGCTCAAGGCCTCTGGAAGTGCAGCCAGTGCTCTTGACCTCTGAACCATCTCTCCCAGCCCCTCACACCTCGTTTTTTAAATGTGGGTTCTGGGGATCAAACTTACATCCTCATGCCTACGCAGCAAGTGCCCCACTGACTGAGGTATGTCCACGGAGCCCTTTATTATCCATGTCTTTTTATTTTATTTTTTTCTAGAGTTGGGCTCATTGAACCCAGAGCCTTATGCCATCAAGCACCGTACCAAGGATCGCTAGCCTTCTCACACGCATCTCAAGTGTTACTGGGACCATCCTGGAGCCCTTGCAATCGTCCACTCGAATTGGTTTTGTTTGTTCTCTTGCAACCCCATATTTCTTTCTTCTACTATTTATTTCTTAATATGATGATTATCAGTTTAAGTCCCTCAGACTGTACTATGAAAGTCCTAAATCCAGAATATAAGTCTCTTTTCCAATGATTTTTTTTAAAAGCAATACGGTTTGTCTTAGCTCAGATATAAACTTGCCAAACAAAAATCCCCTTTGAATGAAGCTTTGGGGCTTTGGCTGACATTGAAAGATGAGAGAGGAAGAAGACAGGACAGCAATCAGTTTTTGTGACATCCTGCCTGCACCGCAGAGCTCTGTGAACTCACAGGGGACATCGGAGGCACTGAGATGGCAGAGATCGTTGTGGCAGAAGCAACTGGAAAATGTCCTGAGACTGAAACACAAACAGATTAACATCATTGGGGCGGACACTAATGTCTAGTACTTGGAAATGCCAGAGGCTCCTTCTGCCAGTTAAGACAAGGGAAAAACACATTTTCAGTCTCCTAAGACCTTAGATATTTCCAGACTCTAAGGGCAAGGGCAGCCCCGTGGATCTTGCAGCAAGGTTGGTCAGTCCCCCTGTGCTGAGCAGGGATGTGTTGCCAGATCTGCTACGAGCAGCATAGCTGGAAAGGTTGAACACAGCAATCACAGGATATCTCCCAGAGGTTAAGTTAGCAATGACTTGATATATAACTCAGTGCAATCAATCCTTCAGCATCTCTGATACCTGGCTTATCTTAATAGTACCAAGTGAACGACTCTTTTTTTTCTTTTTTTTTTTTTTAATTCTTAGTGCTCAGACGCTCAACAAATGGGTTTTAAGACACATATGATTTACCCTTGAAAGATAATTAGAATGTCATTTCAATCACCAGCATTGGGATTAAGTAATTTTGTCCCAGTGTGCTAATTTCTAGAAAATAACAAAAGCTTTGGCAAAAGGAAACTCTCTGAAGGACTGCTCTCCTCCTCAGGAAGGGCCTGCATTTTCCCCACACCAATTTGATAAGCAAAAATAAATGTGAACTTTCAAATCGTGGAGATCAACAAAAAGATATCTGGTCCCACTGAAGGAAGTGTGGAAGGAGCACAAAGATGCAAAAGGGTAGGAACTGAGCTCATGGAATACAAACCAACTAACTTCAGGCCTCTGTGAGCCCACAACCCAGGAGTCTAGAGTTTAGTTAGCCCATTCAAATCTGACCAGCAATGAGTGTGGCAGTGTTCCAGGTCTCATGACCAAGGAGATGTAAAACTGGGCCTCTGCACTCTGTTAAGTCCCAACTCCTAGTTGAGAATGTGTGAGGATCAGAAGAACAAAGAGGCGTGGTGAAAACCCAAGTGTACAGAGTGGCATTATACTGAGCTTCTGGAGTTTGGAAATGAGAGAAACCAATGTTGGTTGTAAGAATTCCTGAGAAGAAGTGTAACAACAGGTCAGATGAACCCAAACATATCTTCTGCTGACCTGCGTGCAATTGTCACCATTCTTACTGTGTCTTTGTATGAAGGCCATTCTTTAAAACAATATGCAGAAGTAGTTAAGTACATTGGTTTGGAACCAGCCTACCGGGATCTCAAGCCTGGCTTGAGCATTTGCTATAAGGATGATCTTTGCTGATTTGTCCTCTCTGTGTCTTCATTTCTTTTTTCTCGTTTCTTTCAGTTTTTTTTTTCTTCTTTATTTTTGTTTTGTTTGGTTTTGGTTTTGGTTTTTCGAGACAGGGTTTCTCTGTGTAGTTTTGGAGCCTGTCCTGGAACTCGCTCTGTAGACCAGGCTGCCTTTGAACTCACAGAGATCTGCCTGCCTCTGCCTCCCAAGTGCTGGGATTAAAGGTATGCACCACCACCACCTGGCCTGTGCCTTCATTTCTTATAAAATGGGATTAATAACAGAATTTACTTTATAACATTCTTTGTTTTTTTTGTAAAACTGATGATATCTTTATTTTATACGCAGTACAGTCTAGTACATGAAGAAATATACTTTATCACAGTCACGATCATTGTCTTCATTTCCATTTTGTATGTTGTTGAAAACCTGACAAATCATTTAGCTATTTAAGCACACACACACACATGCAGGAATCCAACAGTTAATTCTAAATAATAGTGGGTTTTTTCTTCTTCAGTATCAAGTCAACCTCTGCTGATGGGACGTTAAATGCAAACCCCACAGTGGCGTTCATTTATGAGACTAATTTTTGTTTCCAAGCATCAAAATTAATTTTTTTCCAACATAATATTTTTATTGATTATCTAGGAATTTTACAACATGTACCCTGATCACACTCACTTCCCTGTCCTCCCAGGTCCCAAGGAAAAAAGGAAAAAATATCAAGTCGTGTTGCCTATATACTCACTGGACATGGTCAAACTCCCAGGGGCCAACCCCTTAAAGAAAACGGAGTTCTTCCCCATCTGCACCCCTCCCTGTCAGAAGCTTGTGGAGAGCTACACTTCAGCATCCTTATCACGATTTTTAAGAGTTCTCTTCGATGGCTTCCTGTCTAGGCAGTAACTTTTTGGCATGGGGATTGTCACAAAAGCCTTATATGTCCTTATCTCTCAACTGTGAATCTATAGTCACCAAAGCCACTGCAAAAGTAGCTTCCTTTTCCTTTACAGTCAGTGACAGCATGGCCCATAGACTTTCACATGGCTTCTGGTGATAGCATGGATGAGGACAACCACATGGTGTCTGACCTCAGCACCACAGACCTCAGCATGGTCTCTGGTGGCAGTACAGACCACAGGCACCAACATGGCCCTCAGTCGCAGCTCGGGCATAGACACCATCATAGTCTGCAGCAGCAGCATGGGCCAAGGACATCAACATGGCCTCTGAGGCAACATGGGCCATAGATTCCAATATGGTCCCTGGCAACATGGCTTCAAGTGGCAGTACAGACCACAGACACCCAAGTGGTCTTCAGTGGTAACACAGGCCACAGACAACAACATGGCTTCCAGCTGCAGTAGGACCCAACGTGCCTCAGTGCAGCATGGACCACAGACATCAACATGGCCTCAGGAGGCTGCCAGAATTAATTTTGGATGGCACAAAACCTATCTTGATTATTAGCCACCAAGCATTAAAGTTAAGAAAGCAAGAACACTATGGAAATAACACTTTTTTTTTCCTGTAGAATTTAGCTCATAATGCAGATGACCAAGGTTCAAGACATGATGAGGCTATAGTGTTGCTCTGTGTTGGGGTCCAGCCCCGACATCAATCATCTTTCGGACCAGTGTAGAGGAGTAGGAATAAAGACACAACTCACATGACTTTATCAGGAGGGAGTTTTCAGGGATCCCTCATGAAATCCTGAATTCCCATCCTGAAAATTCACCCACGTTTACTCTCCAAACAGCTTTTATATCAAAACGTAAACTGAGGGGAAATTCATCAGCATTCTGTTTCCTAGGTAGGCAGACGAATGACTGTGGTCACGTTCACAACTATCTATGCCCATTTTGTCACATCTTCCTATCTATGTCTGCTCTGTAACGTAGACTGAATTAACATCTCTTTCTGAGGCGACCTCCTAAATTACAAAAAAAGGGAGCAAAGTGACATTAACATGTCCTGACCCTTTGTTTAGAATGGCATCAGTTTGTCTCAAAAGGCTAGGTGACCACCTCCTGTGTGGCAGGTGCAAACTGTGGCCTGAAATTTTGGCTGCCATACAATGTAGAAATATGGGCCTGTATAATATGGCCCTACATTCTGAAGACTTGTCCCCAAGGGGACGTATCAGGATGCCTCTCTGTATGGCTTCTGTAAGGCCTGCTCTCCATTGGCTATGCTTACTCTGGTCCTTTATAATTCCACGGCAGGCTGGGTTATACTCTTCAGAGAATCTTGGCATTTCATCTGAAAATGTATTCTCAGGGTATGGAGGCCATTCCCATAGGTTGCATTAGGTACTGGCTCCTGTGGGAGATCCTTCCTCTGTAGCAAGGTGATTCTGATCCTGGTGATGCCACTCGGCCACTCCGGATACTTCTTTCTTCTGTGAGATCCCACATGTGTAGCAATTGAACCAGAATTCTTCATGTTTTGGTTAAAATAATCTAGGAACTCTCCATTTGGTCCAATTACATCCATTATTATTATATATTCCACTCTGCATTCCTCATCTTCATCCTTAGGGTCAGCACTGTAATAGACTCTATATGCCCTGGCCACTCTGTCGATCTCTTCTTTTGTGTTAGTCAAACCAACCAATAACATAACCACATCTGCTGCCACCCCACCAGGCTGACCTGAGAGCCAGGCTCCCCAGGTAGCAGCTTCTCAGCCAGATCCTTGCTGTGGAATAATCCTTTGTACACTGTGAAGATACGTTGCTCTCATCATTAATAAAGAGTTGACTGGCCAATAGCTAGACAGGAAGAGTTTAGTCAGGAGAGCCAAACTGAGAGAACTTGGAGAAGGAGGGCGGAATCACCAGTCAGACGCAGAGGAAGCAGAAGATGAACATGCCATGTTGAAAAAAGATACTGCCACATGGTACAGTGTAGATAAGAAACATGGGCTAATTTAAGTTGTAAAAGCTAGTTAGTAACAAGCCTAAACTATCGATCTAGCACTTATAATTAATAATAAGTCTCTGTGTGGTTATTTGGGAAACTGGTAGTCCTAATGAAAAACTCCATCTACAGGTCCTAGCACCGGAGACACCACAGTGGTTACATGGGTGTCCAAGTGCTGTGGCAGGCTGTTGTGCCCTTAGGAAAGCTAAACAATGTATGTATGTATTCAATGGAATTTTAGTTTAGGGTGCAACAGTCTTTTCTGGGGAAGTTAACTAAAGTATATGTCTGCGCGGTGGTGGCGCACACCTTTAATTCCAGCTCTCGGGAGGCAGAGCAGGCAGATCTCTGTGAGTTCAAGACTAGCCTGGTCCACGAGAGCTAGTTCCAGGACAGGCTCCAAAGCCACAGAGAAACCCTGCCTCGAAAACTGTTCCTAGTGTTTCCAACAGACCCTTCTATTTGGGGCTGGAAAGATGGCTCAGAGGTTAAGAGCACTGACTGCTCTTCCAGAGGTTCTGAGTTCAATTCCCAGCAACCACATGGTGGCTTACAGCCATCTGTAATGAGATCTGGCGCCCTCTTCTGGCCAGCAAGCATACAGACAGACAGAACACTGTATACATAATAAATAAATAAATCTTAAAAAAAAAGTATATGTCACAAGATCTGCAGAAACTGAAGACAGTCCTCTAGAGCATGTCTCTTTCTGGGGAGACAATGGTAGTACCAAGCGCAAAAGTTAATTGAAAACTTTGACTTTGAAAGTCTTATATTTAAGTTATTCAGTTGGAAGGCCATGTAACTTTGACTATATTGTCTTAACTTTTTGCACTATTTTAGTGTGGAATATTTTTGGAACATTAATTTCAACTTAATTATTTTGTATGTGTTTGTGGGGGTACACACATGTTCATTTGGGCGCACACGTGTGTGCAAGTGGAGATGGATATGTGTGTGCATATAGAAGCTAGAGGGCAGTCCTGAGTATTGTCCCTCAGAAGCTGCTCACCTTGTTTTTTGAGATAAGTTTCTCTCAATGACCTGGAACTCACCAAGCAGCTTAAATGAGATGGCCAGTGAGTACCAGGGATACCTACCTATCTCTGCCTCCCCAGAGCTCGCTGTCCCTGCTAGGGTTCTCTAAGGAAAACATACTGAATATATTAGTTTGGTTTGAATGATATGGTCTAGGTAGTCCAATAGTGACTGTCTTGCACTGGAGGAGAGCTTGGTTATCTTTTAATCTTTCACCTTTTCCTAAGATTTTTTTTTTTTCTGAGACAGGGTCTCTCTGTGTAGCCTTGGCTGTCCTGGAACTCAATCTGTAGAGCAGGCTGGCTTTGAACTGACAGAAATCTGCCTGCCTCTGCCCCCTGAGTGCTGGGATTAAAGGGGTATGCC
This sequence comes from Ondatra zibethicus, assembly GCA_004026605.1. Taxonomy (NCBI): domain Eukaryota; kingdom Metazoa; phylum Chordata; class Mammalia; order Rodentia; family Cricetidae; genus Ondatra; species Ondatra zibethicus. Next base: position 99,644 of record PVIU01003034.1, on the reverse strand, counting down.
ACTATTGCCCAGCTCACCATTTTCAGTATATAATATTTTTATTTACTATTTTTATTTTGTGTGTGTGTGTACGTATGTGTGTGTATACATATGTGTGTGTGCGTGTGTGTGTACATATGTGTGTGCATGTGTGTGTACATATGTGTGTACATATGTGTGTGTACATATGTGTGTACGTGTGTGTGTGTGCGTGTGTGTACATATGTGTGTGTATATACATGTGTGTGTACATGCCATAGTACATAGTGTGGAGGTCAGAGGACAACTTAGTGGAGCTGGTTCTTTCTCCACTTTATGTGGACATGGGTTCCTGAGATGGAATTCTCATCACCAGATTTCAGGGCTTTTACCAGCTGAACCATCTCACCAGCCCTCGGTGTATCATTTTTCAAAACATAATGAAGTTCTAACCAACAAAATGATCTTAAAATAACATATGAGATGCAGAGGGTTAACGGAAAGAAACATTTGCATGACAACAAAGAATGAATGCTTATATTCATGCTTAGAAGCATGGTGTTAAAGGAATAAATCTAAAGGAGACAGTGGTGGTTCTGGGCCAGGTTCAACAAGGGTTAAGTCAGACCCCTTTCTACTATGAACTGCAAAACAATCTTTTAAACCAAAGTCATTTATGCCTGTAACTGGGATGATGTCATCGGTCCCTTCTCTTTCCTTGGTTCCGATTGAGGTGGTGCCCTCCTTGTCTTAGTCCGGCAGGGTTTGGAGGAGAGTGGAGTAGACGCAGAGAGAGTCACCAGCAATTTCTGTTTGCATTTTTATGCCTCAGAATTTAAGATTAAATATCTCTCCTTCCCTGCTAACTGCCGGTAGAAACATCAGATGGATTGTCCTAGTCAGTTTAGATTGGGTTCCTGAAACAATGTCTCTAGCCAAAAGATACAAATTTTCATAGGCTAGGACTGTGCCACAGGCTGATCTCTGTGGCACTGGAAATCAAAAGTATATCTAAACCAGGCACGGTGATGCTCTCCTTTAATTCCAGCACCTGGGAGGCAGAGGCAGGTAGTTCTCTGAGTTTGAGGCCAGTCCAGCTACAGAGCAAGCTCTGAGACAACCAGAGCTGCTATGTGTGTGGTGGGGGAATTTACAAGCTGGGGAAATGGCTCATTTAGTAAAGTGCTTGTATCAAAAGCATGAGACCCAAGTTGGTCAGGGTAGCACACATCTATAATCCAGTGCTAAAGAGATAGAGACAGGGGGACCTGTGGGCCTAGTTGCCAGTCAGTCTAGCAGAACCACTGAACTGTAGGTTCAGTGAGAGACCCTGTCTTGAAAAAGAAAATAGAGAGTGACCAGGAAGATGCTCAGTGTCAACCTTTAGTGTGCAACACACGCATATGTACAGGTAGACACATACAAATACATACCTATACATGTACATATATCCTACATGTAGTATGTCTACAGGAAAATCATTGTACAACATTATTACTGGAGACTTCCAAAAATGCAACAGTAACTTCATATCTTTATTCCATAATTAATTCCAAAAGTTTTTTAACATAATTCTACTGAATCACATTCAATTAGAAAAATACCACTTACCCTCCAGGGAGTGGGAGACAATCTAAAGATAGAAATACCTCTTTTACATCCTGTGTTCTATAATTACAGGTGGTTTGCAGTCTTCCTGTTCAAACCTGGATGAGGCTCATCAGGACCTAATAGCCTACATCTAAATTATAGATTGTTTCTACCAAACATGCTTAAGGCATAGAAGTGGAAAGAAAATCAGATAGTCACAACTCAAATCACATTTAGGAATGGCAAAGTTGGGAAATAACCAATAGCCCTGAACATTTCCTGTTGGTGGGATTACAGAGTCTTTTCCAAGTCTCCCAGGAGTCAGTCTCTCTCTCTCTCTCTCTCTCTCTCTCTCTCTCTCTCTCTCTCTTGAGACAGGGTTTCTCTATGTAGCCCTAGCTTGTCCTAGAATTTACCATGTAGACCAGGCTGGCCTGGAACTCACAGAGACCTGCCTGTCTCTGACTCCAGAGTACTGGGATTAAAGGCGTGCCCCACACTATCCAGGAGTGACTCTCTTGATTGCGATCTGGTTATAACAGTTTCACCTGATGAAACGATTTTCTCATCCCTTTTTCTCCATGGCCAATCTGAAACCAATGGTGGAAAGATTCGTATTCATGTCCTCAGAGGGCTCAAGGATTGCAAGCTTTGTAGGCTCTCAAGTCCCTGTTTGCAGGGGTCGGAGCTTCTCTGGCAGTATATTTTTCATTTTTTTCCTGAGACTCTAGCCAACTGGCTGATTTGTAGGGTTCACAGGAGGTAGTAACCAATGCCAAGATCTTGTCAAGCTCCGTCCTCTGAATTCATCTCAACAGTTTCCAAACAGCGTCTCCTTTTGAAGGAAGCTGTTCAATAGATAGTTGTGGTGGAGGTTGTTTACCACACATACATCCCCCTTTAGGACTGAAGTCCTCATTTCCGTAGCAACTCATAGTGCTGGAAGCTGGTGGATCTGAGCTGACATTAACTGGGAACCACCCTAAGCTTCACCTGGCCCATGGCCATGGTTTGTCCTTGAGGGGTTCCTGAGACAATAAGGGACCAGTGACAGGATATAAAGACCGGAGTGGCTTACCTGAGGACAGGTTAGTTCAGAAGGGTCCTCACACATCTGGAGCTCTCTGGACTTTAAGGCCTCAGTTGCAAATGAATTATCATCTGACTTCCCCCTCTGCTCAGTCATGCTTTGTGACGGCCCATGGACAGTGTTCTTAGCACCCACTCTGACAGACCTCCTGTCCTCCAAGCTGAAACTCAGGATTTCCCTGGGGAGGCAACATATGAATTAGTGAGAGATGGTAGTGTGGGCCTGTCACGTGATCCCAGGTTGCATCCTAGAGTATAGCGCTTGACAGAGGGTGGATTTATTACTTTGATCAGAGAAGCGGTATGGAAAAAGGAAGGCTTGGGAGAAAACAATCTTAAGATGTCTCTCTATTCTTTGATTTCTCTTGGATTCCAGCTATAAATCTTGTGATTTTAACTTCACACAAATTTAGAGTAAAGTCTAAAAACTCATGTCAGACACCTCTTCAAGGTACATATTAACAGACCATTAGCAATTTGAGATAGCTGGGGGCAACTGGAGAGACCACTGCTTGACAGAGTTGTGTTGTGTGAACTTTCTCTGGGGAGACACAAATAAGCGTCTATTCATGCCAGATAGGGCACCAGCAACAGACCAAATATTAGTCCACCAAAGTGGACTTGGCAGGCCAATGAGCGACTTACAGAGCCTGGGTGAGGGGTTACTGTCAGGAGGTTAGATGACCTAGAACAGTTGCATCCAAGGTATGTCTTAACCGACATGAACGACAACTTCCTCATAACTGCCCAGGTGGTGCCCCCATCTTCAGTTAACTTCCGGTCTTACGTATATCCTCTAGTACTTCCTGAGAATCCCACAGACACATGCAATCAGGTCATAATTACATATTGCTGGCAGGGGGTACATAAGAGAGTGGCCAAGATCTCAAGAGGGCATTTAATTCCCCTCCCTACACCTTCTATGATGTAATGTCCACAGACTCTATCTCAAGAGACTCTGGCGGTCCCAGCTGCCTCTGCTGATGATGGTAAAGAAGGACAGTGTTTCCATGCTATAAAATGTCACAAGGTGACATTCTCCTTCTGCTTTCAGATGATAGCATTGAAAGAAGTTTGATCCTCTTTCAAATCCTGCCAGAACACTGCTGCAAATCAAAAATGAAGGAGCAAACATGTAGGGCTGCAGATGTATCCCAGTGGTGGAGTGTGTATTTAGTAGGTATAGGACGTGTGTTAATAAGCAAATAATGAAGTAAATAAGTAAAAGATAATACATGTATGTAAACACATACTCTATATGCTGACTTTTTTTTCTAAGAAATTCTCTAAGACTAGTCTTATCACATTATAGAAGTCTGTTTCTTCATATCAAGTCCATATTAGTCAGAACTCTTTCAGATGAAAATGATCAAAGCCTGCCCCCAAATTGAGAAACAGAAACACCAGGACTATACTGCCTCATTTTACTGGGGAGTCCAAGAATGGAATTCAGATACTCTGAACTCTAAATCCAGAGAATCAAAGTTGGTCATTAAAATCAGTCTCTCTCCCCTCTCCCTTCCTGCCTTGCTCTTGCTCTTTCCCTGCATTTTCCCATATATTGATCTCAGTATCCGCCCTTAAAAATGCACATAGCAGAGAAAAGGCTGCCTGTCTATAGGTGGGTCTTCATAGTCTTCAAGTACCATGACCTTTTAAAACATCCTCCACAGGGAATGTGGTTCACTTGCCTCTATAAACCACATTACCATCTGTGATGGTTTGGATGAGAACGGCCCCCATAGACTTGTATGTTTGAATGCTTGGTCCCCAGTTAGTGGAATTGCATGGAAAGGATCAGGGTTGGTGGCCTTGTTGGAGGAGGTGTGTCATTGGGAATGGGCCTTGAGGTTTCCAAACCCCACACCAAACATAGAGTCTCTCTCTCTCTGCCTGTTGCTCTCATCTACTGCTCCAGTGCCATGCCTGCCTGCCTCCCACCATGATGAGCGTGGAACAACACTCTGAAATTATAAACAAGTCCCCAGTTAGATGGTTTCCTTTATAAGCGTTGCCTTGGTCATGGTGTCTCTTCACAGCAACAGAACACCAACTAAAACACCTTTCTTATTAGTTCCTCTAGAACTTTGATTGGCCAGATTTTATTTATTGTATCACTGTTTTGACCAAAGTGACGTATTAGTTAGACCTAGATAAATTCGCATATCAAGGTCTTGGAACAAACTGCATGAGGATTGAATTCAGGGCCTCACACATGTTGGGTAAGAGCTCTACTACTGAGCTACATCCCCCTTCCTATCGTATTTACTAAGATCAAACAAAATCTTTTGGTCTTCCTTCCCCTAACCTAACTGAAATGATCAGAAGTAAATTTGCATAAAAATGTTCAAGGGAATTTATCTTTTTAATACATGCTAAGAATAACAGAAATTCCATATTACATATGCTCAGAGAAAATTAAATATATTTTCTAGCTCTCTTTTTTTATTGGTTGTGAACCTAGCCTTTAATGGCTGAGCCATCTCTCCAGCCCATTTTCTAGCTCTTTTAAAACAAAATGAAAAACACAAAAACATCAAACACCCAGGACATTAAAAAACACATCACATTTTAATAATTAAGAGTTTTGCTCAATAAGGACTTTCTAAAGTGCATTTCCAGGGTTGTACCACCAGTTCCTGTCTTGAAGGGAGTCATTTGTATACATCAGTCAGGACACTGATATGCCCACTATGTTTGAGCAGCATTCTGTATTGATTTACCCAGGCACTATCTGCCCCATGGGAAACACATAGACTTGCCAGCCTTCACACTTGGAGACACCGGGAAAATATCAGCAACAACTCCTTGTTGCCAGCATGGGTTATTTTCTTAAAGTAAATGACCCTGCATCTGTCTTCCTGGTTTGTGCACTTACGGAAGAATCTGTTTGACAGAAGGGTCGCTGAAGGCTGCAACCACGATGGCACAGACCTCCGCTCTTTAGGAAAATCCTGGGGCTGAATGCAAACAAGGGGCTGAGCAGAATAGTTTTTGCATAATTGAGAATTACATACGTGAATAAACTTGGAAATGAAAAATGTTGTCACAGATGGGAGAAGCCCTTGACTCATCAGCTAAGTTGCCTGAAGAGAAAACACAGTCCTAGCTAAACGTGAGATCTGTTGCTTAAAATATGCTAAGGCTTTCTAAGCAAAATAGACTTTTGAACTCTAGGCGATCACTTGCTTCTGTGCTCACACTATTTTGGACGTGTTTGTGTGAAGACTGAAGGAGACTGCAAAAAGACCAACATGAAATTATGAATAATCAGCACTGTTTTCTAATTTTTTGGGACTCTCACAATCTATATAAAACCATGACTCATGCTCTAATCACAAGCAGAGAAATAAAAGCAGCCACCATTTAAGTTCTCTATGAACTGGTTTTCTCTCGGCACTAGTAGCTGAACCCAGGGCCTTTGCATGGAAGGCCAGTGCTCTACCTCTGAGCTACATCCCAGACCCTACAAACATTTTTTTCAACACATTAAATTACAAAGAGTAAAAATAACCTCCCAAATTCCCATAACATTGTTATATTTGTTCCTTTTATTTTGTTTTGTTTTGTTTTCATTTGAGGCAGGATCTTGTGTAGACTAGGCTGGCCTCAGATTCACTATATAGCCAAAGTTGTCTTTAAACTTCTGATCCTCCTGCTTCAGCCTCCCAGAGTACTGGGATTACAGACATGGGCCACCACATCTGGTTTGTGTATTACTGGGGATGGCTTCCAGACTTCTTGGTACCTAGGCAAGCACTCTACCAACTAAGCTATACCACCATCCCATTTTGGGGGTAATTCTTTGGAAATTTCCTTAAAGACAACTCCAGATGCCCTGTTAATATAATTTACAAATAGATAGGTCAGTGACAATAGGTTTCCCTTAAAAGAAAAAAAAAAGGAAAATGTGTTTTCTTCTGTAATTACTGTGGGCGAAAGAAACATTTTCAACTCGGGCAATTCTACTCTCCTTTAAAATAGGAGACTATAGCCTTTGGGAGCATAATTATTCATAAAGCATTATGATTTATCCTGACAAAAGGTGGCTATTGAGACACAGGGCCTGAAAGTATATTTCTCTCCACTAATCTCTTTTCTTTACAGAGCTCAGCAGTCAATGATGGGTTTGAAGCGTCCTCTTTCCCAGATGCCTAAGACAGGAGCTCACATATGACAATGCCTGTTCCAAAGATGGGAAAATTTGGGTGAAGGAAGAAGACTTTGCCCAAGCCAGGCGCGATCCATCTGTCCTGTTGCAACAGCACAGGGGTTATTAAAATTTAATAAGAGAAAATGAATTGTGGGCCCATATTTCATACAAGATATTTACAGGCAGGCATCCTGGCCATGCTTAATTTCCAGGGCAGTTGCAGACCTGCCAAACAAGCTGCCTGCAAGACAAAGGCCAGGAGGTATGGCTCCTTCCCCTTTATTATGATATAGATCGCCTGGGAAGAAGTGTTGATTCCAAAGTTGGTGAATTAAGTTGCAGGTGTTTTCAGTAGCCCCCCTGCCCCCCAGAAAAGGAATATTAATGAGTATTCTACCTTGGTTTACCTGGGGGATAAGAGGTGTTTTGTGTAATAAATGTGGGTAGATCTTCAGAAATGGATAAAACCTAAGATGCCCTTCCAAGATGACTGTGTGAACTGTGTCTCATTAGTTTCTTGTGCCTCCATACTGGTCGAGTTAGGGAAAAATTAGTTTCTATGTTGGGGACATGGACCCTGACAAATTATAAAGCCATTATCATGTATGCAAAAATTGCTAATAATTCTTGGTATTGTACAGTATGAACTCCAAAGTCAATGTCTTAGTTGGGGTTTCTAGTGCTATGATAAAACACTGTGATCAAAAAGCAAGCTGGGGAAGAAAGGGTTTATTTGGCTTACATTTCCACATCATAGTCCATTATTAAAGGAAGTCAAGACAGGAACTCCAACAGGAAAAGAACCTGGAGCCAGGTGCTGATGCTAAGGCCATGGAGAGTGCTGCTTACTAGCTTGGTCTTCATGGGTTGCTCAGCCTGCTTTCTTATGGAACCCAGGACCATCAGCCCATGGATGGCACCATCTAAAATGGGCTGAACCCTCCCCCATCATGATGTCACTAGTTAAGAAAATGGTTTGCAGCAGGATCTTATAGAGGCATTTTCTCAATTGAGGTTCCATCTTTTCAGATAACTCTAGCTTGTGTCAGGTTGACATAAAACTATCCAGCTCAGTCAAATTGCCTTTAATGTCTCAAAAAAGTGCGCTAGCCAGGCATGGTGACATCCTAGAGCTTAGTCATATCTGTCTTACATAAGGAGTTCCAGGCCAGCCAAGGCTATATAATGAGACACTGTCTCACATGAAATGTCTCACTACAATTAGTTTGTTCATACTTAGATCAATCTGCAGTTAAAAATAATGAGACAAAGTAGGTGAGTCAACATCCAAGGACATAGCCCAATAGAGTTAACTATTCTTTCGTGATATGCTCTTTCTTTGAGACAGGGTCTAAATGTAGTGCAGGCTAGCCTTGAACTTGCTAAGTAGATGAAGATGACCTTGAACTTCTTATCCTTTTGTCTTCTGTTTCAAGTGCTGGGATTACAAATTTGTATCACCATGTTCAATTTGTTCCTTGCTGGGGTTCAAACCTAGAGCTTCATATATATTGGACAAGCTCTCTATCAACTAAACTACATCCCTAGACTAAAACTTCTTTTTGTTTGTGTGTATTAATACCTGTTGACTGGGGTTTTCTGTCCCACCAGGTCCCACATACATTTAGTTCCAAAGAATCACACAGAGGTCTACATTAATCATAAACTGATTGGCCTAGTAGCTCAGGCTTCTTATTAACTGATATTAACTTATATTAGCCCACAATTCTTGTCTGTGTTAGCCATGTGGCTTGGTACCTTCTTTCAGCGAGGCAGTCACATCTTGCTTATTCTGTGTCTGGCTTCCTCTGTCTGGGTGACGACTGCACACTGAAACTTTCCTCCTCCCAGAATCCTCCTGTTCTCATTGTCCTGCCTCTACTACCTTCCTGGCCACCCCGTATACGTCCTGCCTGGCTACAAGAACAAATCTTTATTGGGTAAAAACCATTGTCCCACAGGTACCCTCTATGAAACATTGCTTCTATTAATGGGCACAGTCGCAGCAGCTTGGAAACTGCTCGGCTAGGGGCTCTCTCCTTGCATTGATAAGGTCTAGTGAACGCCTCTGGGAGTGGCATCTGTGCTCCCTTTCTTACAACTAAAGAGGCATCTACAGGACTGGTGGAAAGCTGTCAGTCTTGACTTTCTGTTCCCTCTGCCTGATTACATTATCTTATATAATGTGATCAGTGTACAGTGTTTTATCTTTTTACATAAACAAGTGTAGCCATCAGTACTAAGACGAATACACTAACTAACTTTTTTGTCCTGAAATGTAATTTGGCATGTTCTTTGCATAAACTATTTATTTAATTGAATGCATGAGTTATAAGAGACTGTCAAGAGTTTATTAGACAATGAAGACATTAGTGTCAAAATATAGCTCCCCAAGGGGAGACTGGTAAAGCACTCAAATTGGTGAGGTTTATGCTTGACCAAAAAAAAGCAACAATAACAATAACATAGGTTGGAAATGATCATTCAATATGCTTTGGACCAGAAGGAATGTTTCAGATTTTGGCACCTTGGGATTTTGGAATATTTGAATGAATCTTACCAGTCGAGCATCTTTAACCCAAAAATCTAAGCTGTTCCAAAATTTAAAGCTTTTTGAGCATTATGTCACTGCTCAAAAAGTTCTGGGGTTTAGAATATTTCATACTTCAAACTTTGGGTTAGGGATACTTGACCCCTAACAGCTACAATATTTTCAGAAACCCCTAACTACCTGGCACTGTAAGCATTTTCCTTATTTACCTAATATTTCCGCAAATCCCGGAAGCAAGGCAGAGAGTCCTAGTGTGCTTTCTATTGCTGGAATAAACACCACACCCTTTAAAAGCAACCTGGGGAGGAAAGGGTTCATTCGGCTTCTTTCAGGTCACAGTCTATCAATGATGGAAGTCGGGACAGGAACTGAAGTAGAAACTGTAGAGGATGTTTTGCACTGGCATGGTCACTCTTGGTGATGTTCTGCTAATTTTCTTATACAATATGACCCCCTGCCCAGGGGTAGTATCCCCACAATGGCCTGGGCCCTTCCACATCAATCAACAGTCAAGACCATTCCCAACAGACATTGCCATAACCTAATCTGATCTTGGCAATCCTTCAGCTGAGACTCTGTTGGGAATCATGTGGCTTAGTTTCAGAACAGCATAAGAACACTTGTCCTATGGGTCTCCATGAGGTGAAACCCATGAAGACGGTCTCTCACTTGACAGGAGCCAGTGGACCTGAGGACAGTACAGAATCTGCTGAGCCTACACAGCCTGCACACTCTCTTCTCTCACAGTATTGATGATTCTCTTTGCGATTTTTAGTTTCACTTTGTCAGTCATAAGTGGGACAGAGGGAATCGTTCCTGGGAACCTGGTAAACCAATATTTACCAGTAAAATTTTTTGAGAACTGCTGCTTCTCAGGTTTCTTATCGAGAGGCTCGGGAGTGCAGGACCCTTCTGTAGGACAAGGGAACAGAGAAATACAAGCTAAGTGTATGCAAGCAGTTTATGGCAAATCACTCCTATTTCTGTAAATATGCTTTGTTAAGTTTCAGACAATATTGTTGTTGAGAATGTGTCCTTATATGAGGATGTGTCTGGCTCAATATTTAGCCAAGCTAACAAAATGCTGAGCATTGTTCTTGGTTTAAAAGTTGTTTTGATGTAAAAGTCAGGGATAAAAACATATTTGTTTTTACCAGAGATTAATGCTGAGGGTGGGGAAAACATGTTTGCTTTGCTTTTGAAGTATAAATAAAGATGGTTTGAGCTATTCAGGGCTGGCCACTCATGTGAAACTCATCTGGTGGTTGGACACTTCTGTCGATGCCCCTTCCCCGTCAAGACTCGCTCTTGGCTGTGTCAAGCTGACAAATTGTTACAAGCTAACTAAACAACTAGTTTTACACACTCAGAGTTTAGAAAACCATGACGTTTTGCAAAGTTTGATTTCTAAATTGTTCTTCCCAGTAAGACTCTACTTGGACTTTTCCTTTCACTGGAAATCAGGACTCTAGTTAACTAACATCTGAGCGTTTTATATTGTTCAGAAGAAGCCAAAGGGAGGCCAAGAACAATTCCTCTGGACCTCTCTTCAGCCACACCCAGCTTCTGGAGAATGTCTAAGGTATTCTTTGAAGACACTGGTAAGGTCTGAACTGAAAATGGGCAAATAATGCTCTATCATGCTCTCGCTTTCTTTCCCTCCTCCCCTCCCCTCCCTCCTCGCTCCACCTCTCTTTCTCCCTCCCCCTCCTTACAGATACATCTCTGTTTGAACTTGTAAACGGCAAGGCCAAGTGTTGGGACCGCCCAGGATTTCCATTGTAATAGCACATAACTTGATGCTGGACATGGAGTTATGGCATTTAACTGCTGGGGTTTGGTCTTTTTGGGGTCCCATCCCTTTTTCCTGTGGCCCATTGCTTCATTTGGAAAGGAGATGTTTATTCTGTGTCACTGTGCATTTGAAGTAAGTAATTTGTTTTTATTTTTAATTTTTTTGTTTGTTTTTGAGAAAGGGTTTTTCTGTGTAACGGTTCTGGCTGACCTGGAACTCTCTCTGTAGACAAGGCTGGCCTCAAACTCACAGACCTCCTGCCTCTGCCTCCAGAATACTGGGATCAAAGGTGTGTAGCACTATCACCCAGCTTATTATTAGTTTTGGGTTTTTTTTTGTTTTTAATCAGGGGCTCACATCTAAGATTGTACATTGAGTTTCAACATTGACTTTGAATTTGGACTTCTGATGCAATGTTTTAACTGTTATGACTTTGAGAACTCGGGTTGGATTATAGGCATCTTGCATTACCAGGTGGCCATGGCCCTTGCAGTCCAAGGGTAGAAGGCTATGTTTTACATATGGAGTGTCCCTCACAAACTCTTATGTTGAACACTTTGTCCCTGGCTGGTGTGCTATTTTGGGAGATAGTGGGAACTTTGGGGAGACAGGGCTTAGAGCATTGGTTCTCAACCTGTGGGTCGTGACCCCTCGGGTTGAAGGACCTTTCATAGAGGTCAAATATCAGATATCCTGCATATTGTGTATTTACACTATGATTCATAACTAGCAAAATTGAAGTTATAAAGTAGTAATGGAAACAATTTTATGGTTGGGGATGATCACAACACGAGCAATTAAAGGGAAGCAGCGCTAGTAAGGCTGAGAACCATTGGCTTTGAGGGAGGAAGTAAGCCCCTAAGTCGTGTCTTTGAAAGTTACACCTGGTCTCCAGTCCCCCTTGTTGTAAGGAGGGGGCCACTTGTTGGTTCCCAGCTGCTTAGCCCCAAAATAATCACACAGAAGCTACATTAATTAAATCACTGCTTGGTCTATTAGAGCTTCTTATTGGCTAACTCTTACGTATTAATTTAATCCATTTCTACTAATCGCCATGTGGCTGTGACTTACTGGCTCAAGTTCTGTCTTGCTCCAGTGGGGCTCCATGGCTTCTCTCTAACTCCTCCTCCTTTCTCCCAGCATTCCATTTAGTTTCTCCCACCTACCTCTGTTTCCCTATAGCTCTGCTATAGGCCCAAAACAGTTCCTTTATTAACCAATGGCATTCACAGCATACAGAGGGGAATTCCACATCACCACCTTTTCTCTACTTTTTGTCCAACATGAAGAACCTCCTTTTCTCCACAAAGCAGGCAAGGAAAACAACAATTGAGGCCTTTAAAACTGAACCAAAGTAGACTTCTCCTTGGAGGCTGTTCATGTGCGACATTGTGTACCAGTTAAAAGTAGCTAACACAGTCTGGTGTGGTGAAGGTGTTAGCAGTCAGGCATTTACACAGGTCTGCCCTCGGGAACCGAGCAACAGCAGGACACGTCATCATCAGTTGCCAAGATGTGACACTGTGATTACAGCAGATGGGAGTTGTGTGTGGTCTCTGTGTGCACATGCGCATATTCCCTCATACCAAGCAAGCACTTTCTCTCCCTGCTCTCTTTTCCTTCTGCTCTTGTTCAGAGGCCACCTCTGTACTCCTCCAACACACCTCTCTCATGTGAGCTCTGTTGCACAGTGTGATTCTGTGGCGCCCTTTGGCTCCAACCTCGCCAAGGTACCTTCTGTTGTTAAATCATTACAGATGGGGTGCTGGCTGGCATGCCACTCTGCTGGTTGTTGTGGCATAACACCCGACAGAAACAATGGAAAGAAGGGTTGATTTTTGACTGATGGTTTATGAAGGCACACAGTCATGGAAGGGAAGGCTTGGCTGCATAAACATGAGGTTGCTCATCACACTGCATCAGCAGTCAGGAGAGAGAGGTGAAATACTGGTCACTCACTGTCTTTTTTGTTCACTCTGGGAGCCCAGCCCACAAAATACACACATACACTCCCATGCACTCAGGGTGGGTTTTCTTGTAATGGTCTGTCCTGTCCCTTTACGGGAAAGCCCCACCCATTGCCCACCTTCTGCTGAGGCAAGCAGATCTTCCTTCCACTTCTAGCCTGCTCTCTCTCTCTGCCCCGGCTCTTTCCTTCCCCACCTTCCTTTTCTTCCCACAACCCATTGAATAAACTATACCAAAACCCTCTCTCTGCATAGTGTACCTATCTGTCTCTGTCTCTCACACGTTGCAACTCCTCATGGGACGGGCTACCCCACCGCCGACCCACTGCCCACCCACCAAAGCCTCTCACCTGCCATGTGGCTCCCTGCCTCCCTCAGGGAACCACAGTGTTTTATCTAACATTTGGTGCCGTGACTTGCATGCAACCTCAGTTCAAATCTGAGTCATGGCACCAATGTTATGGTAAAATGCTGCAGCTGGGTTCCACCACCTGAGGCCTCCGTGGGTCCCAGGCAGGTGGGAGGTCAGCAGAGGGACAGCCGGTCCCACAAGGAGCCACGGCAGGTGAGAGACAGAGATGGATAGGCACGCCATGCAGAGAGAGGGCTTGGGTATAGTTTATCCAGTGAGTTATAGGAGAGAGAGAGAGAGAGAGAGAGAGAGAGAGAGAGAGAGAAACAGAGAGAGGGGGAGGAGGGAGGAAAGGAGAGGAGAGGAGCCATGGCAGCAGCCACCTCTTCTGAAGAGACGGGGCAGAAAGAATGCAGGCTGGATGTAGTAGGAAGATTTGCTTGCCTCTGCAGAAGGGGGGGTGGGAGGGGTTTGTCTCTTAAAGTAACAGGTCATATCATTACATTCCCACTCATACACATAAAATAACAATAAAATAAGTCTTCTTTTAAAAAAATGCAAGTGAATTCATTTCCTAGCAACACACCAAACTTTTCAATGGTTTTTCCATCTCATCTATATAAAAGCCCAAGTCTTGACAGTCAGCTCCATGTGTCCGTGTGCAAAGGCCCTTCTAGTCATCCACACCCTGCATGATCTGACTCCTGAATACCTCTGTGACCTCTGTGTCTAACCCCACTCCCTGCTCATTCTTTTCATCTAGTCCTTTTCCATTTTTTCCACCTCAGGGTTTTGAATTTGCTGTTGTCTGAAATTAACACAAGAGCTTGCTCTCCTTTTTCCTACAGACAACCTCACTTCCTCTCTTTTGGTTTTTCTTCAGATGATGCGTAAGTCCCATGTTTTGTTGCTGCAACACAATACCTGAGAAAAAGCAACTTAAGGGGAAACTTTGTCTTTGGTTCGTTGTGGGTATAGGCCATCATGGGAAAGAGGCAGCACAAGCTTGGTCACGTTGCTGTAGGACTCAGCCAACCATGATAAGCTTAATAGGAGCAGACCACCCAAAGGAAGTTCTTCCAACCATTATCACCTGCCAGTGTTGGACCTAGTGATGATAAGCCTAATGGAAGCCTGAGTCTCATTAGTTTACCCTGAGGCAATACCTGGTTGCAGAAAGGTCAACAAACTGAGACTACTCAGGCACCACCCAGAAACAGACCATCCAAAGGAAATTCCTAATTTTTCAACCATTGTAGATAGGATCACCTGCCATCACACATTCACCAGGACACCCCTAGACAAATGTCAGCCAATCAGGGGTCCTGAACCTTGGAAATCCCTCACCCCCACCTTTACTACTATAAAAACCCAACTCTAACTGAGCTCAGGTGTTGACAGGAGTTTCTGTCCCACTGGGTCCCATAGCCGTTAAGTCCCAAGGAATCACACAGAGGTCTACATTAATTATAAACTGATTGGCCTATTAGCTCAGGCTTCTTATTAACTGTTATAACTTATATTAGCCCATAATTCTTGTCTGTGTTAGCCACATGGCTCAGTGCCTTTTTTGGCGAGGCAGTCACATCTTGCTTGCTCTGTGTCGAGCTTCCTCTGTGTCTGGGTGATGACTGCAGACTGCAACTTCCCTCTTCCCAGAATTCTCCTGTTCTCAATGCCCCACCTCTACTTCCTGCCTGGCCACCCTGCCTATACTTCCTGCCTGGCTACTGGCCAATCAGCATTTTATTAAACAAGTACAAGAACAAATCTTTACAGGGTAAAACCATTGTCCCACAGCACTCAGGGCTCTCTGATTATTCCAATATGTTGGACACAGCAAGAGACCGAGTTTGCAAACTAGTATAAATTAAAGGCTCTTTACTTTTACATACAGGACTCAGTTTCCTTGTTGGTTTTCGGGGGACTTCACAGATCTAGTCATAACAGTTGCATAGGCTGTCAGGAAATAGAGAGATGATGTCTGGTGCTCAGCACTTTCTCCTTTTGATTCAGCTCTGCCAACTCATCCAATGGTGCCATTCATATTTAGGGTGGTTCTATAATGGTAAAAATAAAATGGTGCTGTTCCCCAAGGGGTGGCAGACAGCAGGCTAGGAGGGGCAGTGAGTCCCAGGCAGGGAGCAGCTCTGTGGGTGAGAGACCTCGGTGGGTCAGTTGGTTCCATGATGAGCTGCAGAGGGTGAGAGACAGAGACAGAGAGGCACTATATGCAGAGAAAGTGGGTATTTATTTAGTGGGTTATGGAGGGGAATGAAGGAAGGGAAGAAGGGGGAAGAACAGAGAGAGGCAGAGAGAGAGAGAAGAGAAACAGAGAGAAAGAGAGAGGAGGGGGAGAGGAGAGGAGAGGTTAGTTCTTCAGGAAAGAGAGGGAAAAGGGAAGAAGGAGCTCAGGCTGGAAGTGGAAGGAAGATCCCCTTGCCTTGATAGACAGAGAGGAGGGAGTGGGCAGGGCTTGTCTCTTAAAGGGACAGGACAGACCATTACAGGTTCTTCCCACTTCAACTAATCCAACCTAGAAACTACCACAGACATGGCCAAAGGCTGGTTTCCGTGGTGACTGTAAGCATTACAGCTTGGAAGAAAAGGGATCTTGGCAGTCGGGAGCCAAGGAGTAGCACAGGTCACAAAATGCATAGCAGCTTACAGCCCTGCTCTAGGGAGAGGTTTTCCCACTGTAACAAACAAGCAGGTGAGGGCTTCCCCAGTGAAGTTGTTACAGTTTGGCTAGGTCCCTAAGCAGCGTGTAGCAACTCTGCTTAGCTAGGGGAGGTTTCCCCAGTCAAAGTGTTGTTATTAGCATGCTCCGCTCTGCTCTGTTCTGTTCTGCTGTGACTCAGCCGAAAAGTTGCTACATCTTCCCTCCGCTCCATTCCGGGGAAATAAGGTCTCACCCAAACCTCATTCAAGAGATTTACTGGGAGGGAAGAATCCAGGAGAGTGGCTGCCTCTGTCAGGGTGAAAAAGGAAGCAGCAAACTGAACAGGTGCCAGGTTTATATAGGGCTTCTTAGGGGTGGAGTCTTTCCAGGGAGAAGATTTTCAGGGTGGACTTGGTCAGTTTTCAGTTCCCTGAGATCAGATTGGCTAGATCTCATGCTCAGGGATTGGTTGGTTTTCTGCTCAGGAATTGGTTGGTTTTTCTGCTCAGGAATTGCTTGGTTTTCTGCTCAGGGATTGATTAGTTTTCTGCTTAGTTGGTAAGGGGCAGATTTGGCTCTGGTTTCAGGGCCAAAGTGTGTTTCTTTGGCTCTAGTTTCAGGGTCATGGTGTATTTCTTTTGTTCTGGTTACAGGACCAAAGTGTGTTTCTTTGGCTGGCCCTTTTCCCCTACAGTGTGTCTAAATCCTACCAAGATTAATCATCACAGATGGCAACCTACCATTAGTCCTTTGATTTATTTTACATCACAGTTCTTGTGTGGCTCTTTAAATGTACAGCGTTTCATCTGATTGAGACTCATTTTGTGTTGTCTGTTGTATCCCCAGGATCTCAAATAGTGCCTGGCACAAAATATGTGCTTAATAAACAGTACTGATACAGAATGAGAGAATAAATTACATTCTATCATGGTGCTTAATAGTGTAACTCAGAGTAAATTAATCTTTTTCTGGGGGCTATCAGCTTCTTCTTCTCCAAAAGGAACGTTAATCAAGTTATCTCTAAATGTATATTCACTCAATAAATTCTTAATGCACGGAAGGTGTCTCAACCCGAGCAGGACCTTCCACTACACAAGAGGTCGCAGTCTGTGCTCTCAGAGTTTGTTGCCCAGCAGGAGAAACAGTCAAATAGGAAACTTCCAGAGGGAGAAAGAATCTGACTGTTTACCTGGTGGCAGTCAAGGAACAGTTAAGTAAGTAGAGGGTAGAAACCTGTTCCCGGTTCACGCGAATGCACGGGAACCCTTTCAGAGTGCAAGCCCAGTGAAGGCAAGAACTTGTTTTACTAGCTCCCGACATACAAGCAGACAATCGTACCATTGCCTTAAAAGCTATATTGGTGTCTTAACTGAAAGGAGGACCCGGGCAGCGAGAAAGAGAAAGTTCAATCGCGACATTTAAAACTATACGATCTTTCTTAAAAATCCATTTATTTCTTTGAAAGCCATGGCTGCGGCGCGGCTTCCCCATCAGTATTGAGCTGGAAGTGTAAGTTAACTATTGCAGATGCCTAAGTCAACTATTTTAATAAATTGACTTAATCGGTTGTTTAAAAAAAACATTTTATAAAGCGAGGCACTGCCTATGCAGTTGGGATGAGGTCTGTCTATTCCGTCTACCACATCCCCAATCCCAACAACACAAATCGTATATATTTAATTAGAGGGTCCACAGCCCAGTGTCAGTTTCCTTCATCAAGTTTTCCTCTAATCCCCGTTTCTGAGTGCTACGGCAGGAACTACGTCACTCAGCAACTAGGTCAGCAACCTTGGCGCAGGGAAGAAACGTAGTCTGCACTCCGGGATCCGTACAGTCGGCCCTTCCCGGCACCCTTGCTGTTGCGCCTAGTTGGTCCCCCACAAGCCCTTGCGCGAGCATGGGCGGAGTCGACCTCTAGGGGCTCTACCAACTGCAAAGTCTGGTGGGGGAGCTGGTTGAGCTCTCTGAGAGCGGAAGCGAGAGAGATGGAAACAGGAACGCTGAGGATAGAGAACAAGAAATTATTGTCGTAAAGCAAAGAAGTGATCCGGGTGCCCCAGGGAGCTCGGCTCTCTCCTCGTGTGCGCCTTGACGAGGCTCCAGCCTCCCCTGAGCTTGGCCGTTGGTCCGTCCCACTTGGGGGCGACCCCGTCGTCACGTGTTCCTCCAGGTCCTCCGCAGGAGCGTGCATCCCGGCTTGGGCACGCTGAGCCATGGCGGCCCTCCTGAGACCCGCTCGTTGGCTGCTCGGGGCCACCGCGGCCCCGCGCCTCCCGCTGTCCCTACGCCTCTTTGCGGGCTGCCCGGACCGGCTGTTCTCCGTCGCCCGGGTGGCGGCGGCTGGGAGCAGGCCGCCTGCGGGGTGAGTACCGGACCCTTCCTCCTGCTGGCGGACGGGCTGGTGTCTGGGCTCGCGTTCTCCGGCTCCGGGCTCCCGGCAGCTCAGGCATAAGTCTCCCTTACCTTGGCCAATGCTTTGCCCGTGATTTGGGGGTAATAAGGTTGAGCGTCTTGAGAAGGTCATGGTCGAGGGCATGGCTGGTTTCCGGCTTGCTGCTTGAGGTCTCCACCTGCTCTTGGGCTGGGGACCGCCCGGGAAGCTGAGGGATTTTGGGGGCCTGCTATGGTGGGAGCAGGTGCTGTGTCCTTCCTTAAGAGTCCCCTTCGTGGGTGCTGTCCCACGCTGTTGATCAGTAACTTGCTTGTATGTAGTCTTCGGGTTTTCCTTTTTTTTTCCCCCTGGGGGGTGGGGTTTGAAGTTTTGAGTAACCCAGGGATAGTTTAGAGCTTGACGTTTGGTTTTGACCAGTTCGGGTTTTTGCCTGAGTTTCGTTGAATGAAATTTTCATTCAGTATTTAGGCCGGTGTCATAGGTTGGACATTGTCTCAGCAGAATAGGATAATGAACACATGCAAGCCACTGTTGGGATCTGTCTAGGAATGCAAAAACAAGTCAAACACTCAGTTAGTGTCAAGTATTTGTGTGAGTATATCTTCGTGGGTTGAGGTTATAGGGAGATAAGAATGATCATTTGATTAGTATTCTGATCACCAGAAAAAGGAAGATGGATACTTGGGTTTTAGCACCAGAGAGAAATTGACAGTTGAATGACCTACACTAGAGCTTTGGGGGCTAGCAAGATCTGGGAACTGATCTGGAGTGGGGAGCCATGGACTGAGGGTGCTTCAGTTCATTTGCCCTATGCCATTGGACAGATCACTTAACATCCAAGGCCTTAGTTTCTTCAGGTACACAGGTGTACACAGTGCCAAGGCGGGGAGTACTCTGTGAGATAGAGGGCCTGCCATGCAGTAATTGCTTTGCTGCTGTAATGGAAGTGACTGTCATCATGGGCCAGCCTGGCCTTGCAGATGACTAGGTGAAGAAAATGCTTATGGGTTTTCAACAACTTAGGTGTACATCTTCGGAGTGCTGCTGCTTGTAATTTGGGCCTTTCCGGGTGTGTTTGTGTTAGGCCTAAACAATGCACCTTCAGAAATCATTGCCTTTGCTTTCGCCACATCTCTTCATCCTTCATCTCCTAGCTCTCATTTCTTTCAGCAGAGCAGCCAATCCCTTATACATTCCTTTAGTCCAGTGGTCCTCAGCCTGTGTGCTGAGACCCCTTTGGAGGGTTGCATACATCAGATATCCTGCATATCGATATTTACATTATGATTCATAACAGCAGCAAAATTACAGTTATGAAGTAGCCATGAAATAATTTCATGGATGGGGGTCACCCCAACATGAGGAACTGTATTAAAGGGTCACAACACTAGGAAGGTTGAGGACCACTGCTCTAGTCCTTAACATGAGGCCAGAGGCTAGGGTTGCAGTGGTGGTGTTGTTGACTTCTCTGTAGTGTTTGGGAAACATTGAACACATTTTAGTGACAGGCTCTTGGTCTGGATGTTCGCACATCCGGGTTCTGTTCCTTGCTGCTAACTTTAGACCTTCCTCTCTTAGACCTTCATCTGAACCCTGTCTTGTCTGTAAGGGAGAGGTGCCAGGTGTCTTTGTAAAGCCAATCTTTTGTCATTTAGGGCTCAGGTGTCTCTTTAGAAGAAGCTTTATCTTAATTTGATGTGGCTCATCTAGAAAAGGCACAACCGCTGCAAGTCTGATGACCTCCGTTTGATCCCTCATGGAAGGAGAGAAAGGCTCCTGCAACTTGTTCTGACCTCCGCCTGTGCCCACACACAAAAGATAAATACAAGAAGAGCGTAAGCAGTGACATTACTGCGTCTGAGTCTCGTTTGTGACCTGGCCCACGTGTTCTTATTTCTTGTTCTCTGTTTCTGTGGTAGAAAGTAGGCTGTGGAGTACAGTACTTGGTCTTGTTCACAGAACTGTGTGCTCAGCTCTCAGCAGGCAGTAAAGTAGTGTTTGTTTTCTTTCCCTGGACTTTGAACACTTTCCCCTGCAGGCTCCTATCCCGCAACATCCTTCTGTTTTGTTTTGTTTGTCTTGGTGCCTTCTGATCCCCTGAAGTTTTAGTTACATGCAGTTGTGAGCTGTCTTGCATGGGTCCTGGGAACTGAGCTTGGGTCCTTTGAAAGAATAAGAAGTGTTCCTAACTGCTGAGCCGCCTCTCCAGCCCCATTTGTATTTTTAAACTGTAAAACTCATGTTCCTTGATGAATAACTAAATTACAGAGGGAAAACACCAAAAATCTTCTTTAATTATCACCCAGAGAGAACCATTGGTACACCATTAGTATATTTTCTAGTTGTTTATGAACATGTGGCTGTATATTGGTTTTACTTCCTTTTTACAGAAGATGTCATGATTACCAAGTCTGTGTTCTGGGCCTGAATATCTAGCATCCTACTTCCCCCTTTCCTGGCTAGGATGGCAAGTGTCAGTTTCTTGTGTCTCAGGATTTTTTTGTACCTTCCTCCTTGGTACTTGTCCCCATGTTCATGTATTAGATGCTCGCACACTCGGAGGCTTTGCTGTCATGTATTAGATGCTCGCACACTCGGAGGGCTTTCCTGCTGGCAGCTTACATGGTGTCATCCTTGTAGATGACCCTTCTGTTCTCAGTGTCTTGGTCACTGCTCGACTGCTAGCACTGCAGCTGCATTGTTTCTACTGGATGTGGACTGTAGTTGGGAAGCTCCCTCTGCCTGAGCTACAGGTACTTCAGACCCAACACATCTTGAACAGAACTCAGCTTTTCTCCCAAATCTGTGCTGTGAGTGTCACTGTTCTGTTACTTAGAGAGAGCCCACTCGTGTTTATGCTTGCTTTTTATTCCCCCTCCCCCAATGCCTCATCGTCC
Organism: Ondatra zibethicus; assembly: GCA_004026605.1. Lineage (NCBI taxonomy): Eukaryota > Metazoa > Chordata > Mammalia > Rodentia > Cricetidae > Ondatra > Ondatra zibethicus. Next base: position 78,238 of record PVIU01003034.1, on the reverse strand, counting down.
CCTTTCATCAACAAGTGATAAAATCCCGGAGTTCTGTTTCATTTGGAATACCCCATTTCTCCTGCCCCCATCATCCTTTTTCTAGAGTTTCTGATAGACTCGATTGCGTCATTCATGTTAACAGTTAAGCAGTCTGGCTCCAGCTGTTTCCAGGGTAAGATCCTACCTGGAGCTTCCTTGGGTGTTTTGGGAACAAGATGCATCCTCAGCTCTTCTGTCTTCCTAGGAATCTTGTGAAAATGCATAGTCTGATTATGAAGAGCTGCTGTTCAGGACTGAAACCGAATGGCTTGCCAAGCCTTTAGATAATAGGGGGCTGTGGGACTGAGTCAGGAAGGCCCACTGGGCCAACTGCTTATCTTCTGCCTTTGAATGCGATGCTCATTCTCCTCATACTGCTAAGTCCATGTCGTCTGATAGACCTTCTCAGTTGCTGCTTCCATGCGTTCCTCTGATGTCCTCTTCTCAGCTCTGTATGGGCAACATGTTGTTAGCCCTGTTAACATGTGTAACCCCTAGATACTATTACCTGTGATCTCTTGTTAGTTCCTTAAAGGCAAGGTCTTCATCTTAGTATTTTGCCTCCCTTGATATCTACTTTGTTTGTGGAGTGGATGTCAGACATTTGTTGACTAAATCAAGACATCACAGACACTGAGAGAGGGATAGTATGAGATGAAGATTAGGGGCGCTTAGTCCATCCCTGTGCTCTAGAGCAGTTCTGCCTGTTCACCCTTGCCTTGCTTTCCAGCTCTGCTGTGTCTGACTTGGATTAATAGGCATTACTGAGTGAGAATTATTAGCGTTGCTTTATCTTCACCCAGAAGTGTGCACCCTGTGTTCTTGTGTCTTGCTCTTCAGTTTTCCTTCTAGCATTTTCCTCTTTTTTTGGAAGGAAATTCTTTGGCCCTTACCTTCTGCATGAGGAGGGTGAGGGGGCTTTCCTTTCTCCTGTTTTTTGGTTTTTTTTTTTTCCTGAAGCTGCCTATGTTTCTCTTGAGATCTTAGAGTAATCCCCACATGTTTCGGAGGAAAGATGAACTTGAAACGAAGTCTGTGTGAAAGTGGATCTAGATTGATGATTGTGGCCTAAAGGTGAAGATTACGTGTCCATGAGAGTTGTCATTGGAAGAAAAGTAAACTTTCCCTTTTTACCTGACATTTTGGACTGCTCTTAGAGTCTGAGTCCTTTGGGCCTGTGAAACCCAAGACTCAACCCCCGCTCTCTGTATATCAGCTTGTGAGTAGAAGGCCATGGCAGTCCTATCTAGTGACGTTGCATGCTCGTAAGGTGATAATTTATTGACGTTATGCGCTCATAAGATGATACTGGATTGGTATTGCATAGAGAAGGGCAGTCACATTTGCTTTTGGGAAGGAGACCGAACAACCGACAAACCAACCATGTATGCATGTGTGCCTGTGTGTTTCTTTCTTTTTTTTTTTGGTTTTTTGAGACAGGGTTTCTCTGTAGCTTTGGAGCCTGTCCTGGAACTAGCTCTTGTAGACCAGTCTGGCCTTGAACTCACAGAGATCCACCTACCTCTGCCTCCCGAGTGCTGGGATTAAAGACGTGCGCCACCACCGCCCGGCTCCTGTGTGTTTCTTAATGTGCGCAGGTGCACATGCCACAGTGCGCATATGACTTCAGGGGACAACTTTGCAGAGCCAGTTCTCCTTCCAGCATGTGGATCCGGAGATAGAACTCAAATCAGAATTAGAGGCAAGTGCCTTAGCCATTGAGCACCTCCCAGGCCCAAGAGGGAGCCTCATCTTTCAAGAGGATATGTACTGTGTATCCAGGGCTCGAAGGCTAAAGAAGTCTATGGACTTAGAACCACACTTTGATCTTGTGTGGGTTGGTGAAATCTATTACTGCAAGTTATTTGCCATGCTGGCCTCAACCCAGAGGAGGATTTTGAGTGTGTTGGATTTTGACAAAATGTATTTAGACTGTGAGAAAAAAGACAGGATGGCCAGTTAGGTACAGTGTTGGTACTGCAAACTGGGGTCTCAACTAGCGGTGCAGAACTGAAGGTTTTCTTTTCCTGGAGAGAGAACAGGAGGTGGTGAGAGTGTTAGAACTGAAGAGTAGATTTGGAGGGGTTCATTAGAACAAACCCTTATCCAGACTGCCTCTCTGCATGCCTTGTACCCGCAGCTCACTCTCTGGCCTGAGAATACAAGCTGGGAAATGGAAGCTTCTCACTCAGATTGTGCTTCCTGATTCGGAGATAGTCTTCAATGTGTTTTAGATGCCGAAGGGATGACTTTTAGATGAAAATTCATTTTTAAAAGATTTTATTTTAGGCTGGGCAGTGGTGGTGCACGCCTTTAATCCCAGCACTCGGGAGGCAGAGGCAGGTGAATCCCTGTCAGTTCGAGGCTAGCCTGGTCTACAAGAGCTAGTTCTGGGGCAGGCACCAAAGCTACAGAGAAACCTTGTCTCAAAAAAAAAAAAAAAGTAGTTATTACTAGTACACCTTTTGACCTGGAAGTGGTGGCACACACCTTTAATCCCAGCACTTAGGAGGCAGAGACAGGAGAATATCTGTGAGTTTGAGGACGGCCTGGTCTACAAAAGCAAGTTCCAGGACAACCAGGACTGTTCCACAGAGAAACCCTGACTCAAAAAAACCAAAAACCAAAACAAAACAAAAGCCAAAACAACACCTTTTTTCCTTTATTCCTATCCTTATCTTTAACCCTGAAAGCTCCAAAGTGACTTTAAACCAAGTCATAAACCAGAGAAGAGTTTGAATGTGGAGTAAAGAATTTAATTGAAACAAAACCATGACAATTATTTTAAAAATCTACAGTTAGAGAGTATATGACCCAGGTTATAGTTGGGCAGAAATTCTGAGCAGCTGCCTCACTGGAGAAGGCAGAGACTTCATGAAAGTTTGCAAAATACCTAAGAGTTCATAGGTCATTAACAAATTGTAAATGAAAACACTGATGAGCCACCTCACTGGAAGGATGACTGCTTAAACCAAGACACTGAAAACTGAATGCTCGCATTTGCTACTGTAGGAACACACATCACATAGCTGTTTGGAAAGCTAGTTTCATAGCCACTTAGAAAGTTGAAAGTCGACTTCACACCAAGTATTTATCCAAATGAGATCAGCACTTATGTTCTCATAATAATTGCACACATTGGCAAAAACCAGGGTAGCCTTCAAGAGCTGAATTAAAGTAACTTTGCCCATACTATAAAATATTATACATCCATAAAAAGAGAAAGAAATGAACTGCCATACTGTGAAAAGACATGGAAGGACTTGAGGTGTTTATTGCAAGATGAAAGAAGCTGCTCTGAAATGGCCGCGTGTTACTGTGCTGTCGTGTGACAGCCTGGGAAAGAGCTGCTGGAGGAATGTAGAATGATTAGGAAACCCAGAGCAATGATGGGGTGGGACGTAGGGCACAGTGACATCATTCTGTAAGGCCCTGTAAGGAACAGTTGCTGCATACTGTTATTTGTCTGAGTGGAATCTCTACACACAGTGTGTGTAACTGCCAGTCAGCTAGAGTGTCTTAGTCAGGGTTTCTAGTGCTGCAGTGAAACACCATGACTGCAGCAAGTCAGGGAAGAAGGGCTTTATTGGGCTTACATTTCCACATGGTAGTCCATCATTGAAGGAAGTCAGGACAGGAACTCAAGCCGGGCTGATGCAGAGGCCATGGAGGAGCGCTGCTTACTGGCTTGCTCAGCCTGCTTTCTGCCAGAACCTAGAACCACCTGCCCAAGGGTGGCCCCACCCACAGTGGGCTGAGCCACTAATTTCAATCACTAGTTAAGAAACTGCTCCACAGTCTTGCCTATAGTTGGATCTTCTGGAGGCATTTTCTTGGTTGAAGCTCTCTCCTCTCTGATGACTCTTGCTTGTGTCAAGTTAACATAAAACTGACCAGGACAGAGAGGTACCAGTTACAGTACTGGTCAAGACACTAATGTGGCCTGGTGATTGGAGAGACTGGAGAGGAAGATGTGTGTGCATGAGTTCCACTTTTCTGTGTGTTTAAAAAACTTGTTTTCAAAAATGGCGCAGGCTTACAAGTGATTGAGTGGTTCAAGTTTATCATCCGGTCCCCAAAATGTTGACATTTTGCTATACTATTATTGTTGAAAAACAAAAAGACAGGGCTGGTGGTGGTGATGCATGCCTTTAATTCCAGCACTTGTGAGGCAGGTGGATCTCTGAGTTCAAGGCCAGCCTGATCTACAACGCAAGTTCTAGGACAGCTAGGGGTGTTACACAGAGAAACCCTGTCTTCAGCAACAACAAAAATTTTAAAATGCCAGATTTTACCAGAGAAATCCCATGGGTAACTGGAATGTGAGTGGGGTATAACAGAGTCTCAGGGTAAAGTGAAGTGTGTGACTTAAAACGTGAAGCTGTTATTAGTGATGGGGCATGAGATGGTAAAGTTTTCTTCAATGGTTATATTAGTTGGGGGATTAGAATTTGAAGGCAGGATGCTCCAGCTTGTGCAAGCCTTGTTTGGTGGGCTCCTAACTTGTGTGGACCCAGCTGGACCAACCATGGGCGTGTCCCTCTCCTTTCTGTCACAACATGCCCATTGCTTGTGACCTGAAGCTCCTATTTCATGTAGATATGTCAGAGCTGACTTAAGTCAATTCTGGCTGGAGTTATGTCAGAGTAGAGTTTGCTTTGCATGTAGGAGGCCCTGATTTAGTCACCAGCCTTGAGAAAGGAAATGAATGGAAAAAAATTAATTCTGGGCTGTATTTTTAATGTACATGAGCATTTAAAACTCTATTAAAAAAGTGTCTATGTACTTTTTAGTAGTCATTAGATTCGAGTTATGTAGAAGTTAGCAAGTCAAGTTCACTTCCACTGCTCAAAAAGTTCTGTGTTCAATATGAATTATTACACGTTATTCTGAGTTATTTAAACACTGCTGCTCTCTTTACCTCACACTAGCAAGGGCATAGTTTTTGATGATTATTATAGTAACAAAGAAATAACCATTGAGACCTTTGATAAATAGGTAGAAACATGCATCTTCTCTGGTTTGTGGATATCATTTAAGTAATTCTGCTCACTTAGCAAACAGCTGTCTCCATATGTGTACACACACGCAAGCACACAGAGGACACTGTCTTATTTGGTAGTATTCCAACCCCCCACCATAGTTTCTGATTTATTTCTTTATATGTGATGGCCAGTTGGTTATGATTGTCTCCTCTTACCGTGGTATGATTTCTACTCCAGCATCGATTACAGACTCTGGTTTACATTACTGTGTGACAGAGCTTTTGATCCCGCTTCACATACACAGTCAGTTTGGAACATAGGAGAACAGTGGCTTTGGGGAACTGAGATCAAACCCAGGCCCTTTGCATGCTAAATGCATGCTCCATCATTCAGTTATGCACTTAGCTGCTACAGTTTTCTTTCTGAACTCACCACTGACTGGTAAAAAGGTCTTTATGGCAGAAAATGTGGTTATCATCTTGAAGGCATTTTCTGAATTAATGTTTTTAGGCATAATGCTTAGCATAATTTAGTGGCAACTAAAATTAAGGTACTCAGAGTAGATTCCCAAGAATTGAGTATGTTAAAAGTGAGGTACTTGAGAAAGCCTTTCAAAATTAAGGATTTAAAACAGTGTTCTTTACATATAAGTTTATTTTTTAGGTCTTATATTTGTAAATCAAGTACAGCATTTATTCCCATAGTATGAAATACCTTTGCACAGTTTAGAAGTTTGGTTGTATATTAGACTGTATTAATAAAATATTGATTTAAAGAGTTGCTTGTTCTGGGGATGTCAGTTAGTTTAGTTCATAGGATGCTTATTAGCGTGGGTCCCATCCCTGTACTGCATAACCCACACCATAGGCCTGGCATGACAGCAGAGTTGAAAGCAAGAGAATCAGAAGTTCAAAGTCATTGTTGGTTCTCAGGAAGTTCCTGGCCAGCCTGAACTAAATGCGTGTATGTGTGTGTAAAACAAAAGTCAGAACTTTTATTTCTTGTCAGTTCATAGTTCTCTGAGTACTTTTGCATTGCAATATTAGGTATTTAGTGATTGTTAGAACTTGGTATAAACTTCACACAAATGATGCCCTGACTAGATAACAATTTACTTAGTTTATTACTAATTATGTTCAATTTTACAGAGAGCTACCGAGCCAAGCCAGATTATATGCAATTGTTGCTGAAAAGAGGGATCTTCAAGAGGAGCCTGCTCCTGTGAGAAGAAATAACAGTCAGTTTGAATGGGCTCTGATGAGACTGGATAATTCTGTCCGAAGAACGGGCCGCATTACAAAGGGACTTCTGCAGAAAGTCTTTGAGAGCACGTGTCGCTCAGGTATTTCAGAGTTTCTCCATAGGTAGTGGAAGTTTTTCCTGCGTGTCTGGAAGCTCATTGTGGAGAGCATCATTTGATACTAAGTGTCAGTGTGACTACGATCCTGCTGTCCTTCCAGATCATCCAGGCAGAGTTTGCAGTAACATGAAATATTTTGTTTAGAGTCCATTTCAGAGTCAGCAAGTAAAAATAGCCATTTGCTTCCCCTGGTTTCTAGAGTTGTACAGTTTCCATGGTAAACTGTGGTAGAAGGTACCAGGTTTTCCTGCTGTGACCACAGTGAAGACTGGTTGTCATTTCTCTTTGTTCCAGTCAGCCTCTGAGCAGGCAGATGGCTTAGATCTTGACTAGTCCTGCAGGAGCTGCAGGTCCTTCACTCCCAGGCTCTTCCCCCATCTCCTGACAAACACAAAAGCAAACGTACTACTGTGCAATTTTGTGTGCGTTTTAGGAAGAGTCTCCAGAGTCTGTGAGCATCATTTTGTTAGGGAGCAGAGCTTCTAATGATGAGGTGTAACAAAGAGGTTCCATGATAGATGGTCATGTTCATTGAAAGACCGTAACTTTCTGATTTACTCATAGTTCTTCAGCCATCACCACAATTAATTTTGGAACTTTTCATTGTCATCTCCCCAGCCCTTCCCATCCTTTCTAGTCCTATACACCCACAAGTAAGTATATTTTCTGCCCCTTTAGTTCCTTGCTCTGGATGTACTTACAGATGGACTTAGACAGTGCTTGTTTATTTTTGTGTTGTCTTAAGTCCACTTTAAGGGACAATGAGATAAAACTTAAATGTGGTAATATGCGTTCTTTATCTGCTTTTTATCCTTCCCATAAGGTGCTGAGAGACATAGCCTTTGAACTGTAGCAAGCACTGCTTAGGAATTAGATGCTCCTTGGATCCATTAGTCTTAGAGAGATGTAGATTTTGTAGTCTTAGATTTCTTAAAGCAGTCTACTGCTGAAAATCACAGTTCTGACATTTAGTGGTGTTACGGAGTGCTGGTCTTTGGGCGCCCTCTTGTCTTTGGTGAACTGAGGGGTGGGATTTGTGGATCATTTAATGGATATTTTTCTTGATCTCTTTGAAAAACCTGAAGATGGTCAAATAATTTATAAATTTCAGATGAAGCTTTGATATTTACCTCATCCGGGTTACTGGTCCTGTTATCTGTGTCTATGAACTGTTTCTCTGCAGGTAGCCCAGGTGGTAATCAAGCCTTGCTTCTGCTGCGCAGCTGTGGTTCACTATTGCCTGAACTGAGTCTTGCAGAAAGGACAGAATTTGCTCATAAGATATGGGACAAACTTCAGAAATTAGGTATGATTGCTTTAGTCCATGACATGCGTAAAGGCGTAGGTATTTTTTTCTCTTCCACTGAATGAGTTCTTCATGTAAGTTATAATCTTATTTTATTGTAGGGCTTCTTGATTCAATACTATTTGGCAATATGTTTATATGGTGTGTTATAGTGACATCTAGGGACATTAAGAATAAACTAGTTTTCATATCATGAATTAGAATTTTAATAAGTGAAAAATTAGACATTTGGGCTATCAATTGTAACTCAAACTACAGTATTATAGTATTGTTAGAATTTAGGTACACGTGTTCACATATAAAAGAAGACTGTACTGTAACGATTGGGTCAATAAATTATGGAGATTCTCTGATAGCGTATCACGAGTCTTCATATATTGGTGAAATAGATGTAAAATTTAAGATGCTCAACAGTGTATACCGTGTGCCATCATCCATAAGCAGTGCATGTTCCTTATGTATGTGTATCCGCTATAGTGCAATCTTTCTGGTCTGGAAGGGTGACCAACACTGGGTCAGTGTATGTGTTGTTGTTAAGACAGGTTCTACCATGTTGCCCTGGCTAATGTGGAACTTGCTCCCAGAGAATGCCTCCCTACTGTTGGGATTAAAGGTGTATGCCACCACTCCTGGCTAAGTGCCTTTTTTTAATACTTTAAAAATTTGAACCAGCTGGGGCATGGTGGCTCATGTCCTTAATCCCAGCACTTGGAAGACAGAGGCAGGTAGCATTCTATAAATTTGAGGCCAGCCCGGTCTACATAGTGAGGCTCTGCCTAAAAGAAAAAAAAATAAAGGTAGAAAAACTCAAAACTGAAATTTTTGAACCATATAACATTTAATATTAAAAAATAATTTAAAAGACCACTTGATAATAGGTATTTGTTCCTGATTTTTCAAGTCCTTGAAGAGTAGAAGGAAGTTTCTTCAGCGTGTTAAAGCTCTAAAGCCGGCAGCGTGCAGCAGCGCTGTTGCTCTGCAGAGCCCGGAAAGTCAGGTCACAGTAGTCAGCTGTGCATACTAAATGAGAAACCCACAGCTCTTCTAATTACAAACTCTTTAGGATCTGGTGAAGGACAGTGACAAGCACAGAAGATGTTTAGACTAGCCTTTATCATGTAGCTGCATGAGAAAGCTGTAAAATGAGGATGCTCTTTACCTCACTGCTTTGAATTTATTTATTTCAAAAGTTAGAGTATACTTATGTATATATTGGATTCCACAGTGGGAAAGGATTTTAAGTATAAAAATAGTAGGAAAGTGGCAATAAATTAAGTATAAAAATGAGAAGTAAAAAAAATTTTTTTTGAGAATTTCATTTATGAGTACTGTATTTGCGTTATCCCCCCCTTTCCTTCCTCTGATGCCTTCTGTGTTATCGTCCCCTCAGAGTCCCAGTCTCTTCTCTTTACTGTCACACATTTCTGTGATTATATAAATACAAGCTGCTGAGTTCATTTAACACAAGCTGCTGAGTCCATTTAATGGTGCTCATGTGTGTGTTTAGGACTGGCCACGCCTTTAATCACAGCACTGGAGAGGCTGAGGCAGGTGGATTTCTGTAGTTTGAGGCATGACAGGGACACCCTGTCTAAACAAACAAACAGACAAAACAAACAAAAAACAGAGAACAGAGAGGGGGTAATTTCTGGGACTAAGTGCAACATGTTAATTCATTCAAGTGTGTCCAGTCTGTGGCTCCAAGGTCACATGCATCCAAGGATGGCTTTGAATGCAGCCCACCACATTTGTAGGTGAGAGTCATACTGCACTGCCAAAAATAATGTCATTTGTAGAGTAGGCTGAGTGGTAGTCCTAACGATGTGACCTTAGGTAGTGTACACATTGGAAGAAGACAAGGATATTAGAATATGGGTAAATAATGCTGGCAAACTGGGCAATGGTGTTCAGACTAAAGAGGGAACAGGTCCTTCAGGCAAAGGCTTTGGGTGACCTGGTAAAGATTAAGAAAAATTGCCAACAGTCCTACTTTATAAAGGAATTGTAGTCCCAGTTCCTCTGCAGCATGGTGAGGACTGCTTCATAGAGGAATGCCTCTGTCACTTAGGTGCACAGGTATTGTCCGCGTGTTCTCACGTGAAGACGGTACTGTTTCCTAAGAGAGCTGCCATCACTCTCTGCAGGGTAGTTGTGCTAAGGATGTGATGGTAAATGCTTTTCTAAACGTCTGATTTGAATTTCATTTGTAGGTACTGTGTATGATGTCAGTCATTACAATGCTTTACTTAAAGTGTATCTTCAGAATGAATATAAATTCTCACCTACTGATTTCCTGGCAAAGATGGAGAGAGCAAACATTCAACCAAATCGAGTAGGTAGCTGTTGTTGTGGGTGTTGAGCAGCCACGTACAGTTCTGTTTATGTATGTATGTTTACGTATGAAAGTGTTAAGCTGCCCATTTCATTGGCAGGTAACATACCAGAGGCTGATTGCTGCCTATTGTGATGTTGGAGATATTGAAGGTGCCAGGTATGTATTTTTTATAAATGTGGGTTATTGTTTAGTTTCATTTTCTTTTTTTTATTTTGTGTTTCTGTGGACATGTGTGTGGACATGAGTATGTAAATCAAAAGAACAACCTGCAGGAGTTAGCTCTGTCTATCATGTGGATTCTGGGTTCAGTTCTAGGGGTTACAGTCCAGTTGTTAGGCTTGACCATAAGCTCCTCTACCCAACAAGCTAGCTCATCATCATTAAATGTAGTTTTATACAAATAGATTTGCAAATTGTATAACCATAAAATGTATCTACTTTTTTGAAAATTTATTCTTTATAAAGGGAATTATTTCAGAAGTATTTTAGTATAACACATTTAGTAGTATGATTTAAATAAAATGAAATTGTTGTATAAAAGGGAAAGAAGTAAAAGTTGCTCTCTTAATTAGCACAGAGGTATAAATTGTTGAGATGCAAAGCTAGATTTTTTTAAAAAACTGTTTTCTAAGGGAGCTATCCTTACCCATTTAAACTTTTTTATAAAAGTAGGGATATTTTCTTTGCCCACTGATTCAGGTAAAATCAACTGCAATATTTCTCTGTCTATAAAAAATTATTGCCACTTTTTAATTAAAGCTTAGGAAATAAGTAGTGGGTTGAAATATACAATCCATTTTAACTCAATGTATTGATTATTTTTTCCTCTCAAATTATTCATATTTCCCTCCTGTCCCCATGCTAGGAATTGACGTAGGGCCTATCCCAATGCTAGGCAAGTGCTTTACCACTGAGCCACAGTCCTCGCTTACTTAGTTGTTTTAACAAGAGTATTCAAAATTATTGATACTTAAGGAGTACAATTTCATGAGAAGGGGATTATGCTTCACTTCGTTGCTTTTTTTTTTTTAACAAGAACATGTTATGCTAAACAAAAATAACTTAAGGCCTAATGCATGGACGTATTAGCAAGTGCCATTGATAAATGTCACCTCTTTTTTATTGCAGCAAGATTCTTGGATTTATGAAAACGAAGGATCTACCAATCACAGAGGCAGTGTTCAGTGCTCTGGTTACAGGCCATGCAAGAGCTGGGTAATTTTCCACCTGGGCTTGGTTTTTCAGCAAGGTTTTGGTCCTAGAAAATTATTATAGAGGAGTCATAGAGCATGCTTATTTATTTCTCCAAACAAATCTGGCATGCGGTGGAGCACAGTTATTTTTATTCTTTCTCTGAAATTTGTTCCTTATTTTTATGCAGTTAATAAATATGGGGGTGAAGGTAGCTGTAAACAGGCCAGATGCTTATGGGTCCTATTATTTCAGAAATATATAGCCAAGAGTAGTTCTTTTTGGGTAGAATTCTTTTTGGGTAGTATTTAAAATTAGTAATTTTAATAAACTTAGGTAATATGTTTTAGACTGAGTAATTATATTCAGCAATTTTATGTTTTCTTTGAAATAATTTATAGAGATATGGAGAATGCAGAAAATATTCTCACAGTGATGAAAGAGGCTGGCATTGAACCTGGGCCAGACACGTATCTGGCTTTGTTGAACGCATATGCTGAGAAGGGTGACATTGACCATGTTAAGCAGGTATGGTTCATGCTGTGTAAGTCAATATTGAAGTCATTGTGTGAACGTGTGTTACAGTTTATGTGAAGCAAAAACCATAACATGTCCGTTTTAAAGATGTCTTGTAAAGAGTAATATTCAAGGTAAATTCTTAGTTGGATACTTTGATGTTGCATTAGTACATTGAATCTTGTTATTTTATTTAGCTCTAATACTTCTAATTTCTCATTTCAATTACTACACCCATCTTTAGATTCTGGAGAAAGTGGAGAAGTCGGATCATTATCTTATGGATCGTGATTTATTCCAGATTATTGTTACCTTTACTAAAGCTGGATATCCTCAGTATGTCTCAGAAATTCTGGAGAAGATTACCTATGAAAGAAGATATCTTCCAGGTACTTAAAATATTTTATCTGCATGACTTTTGTGAATACCTGGATTACTATTGCTTATATGATACAAAGGGGACTTCTTTTTTTTATCAATTTTTTTTATTGTTTTTAGTGTGCTATACATTTTTCTCTGCTCCCCTCCCTTCCTCCCCTCTCCCCTTTTACCCTCTGCTGTGACTTCCACGCTCCTGATTTACAGAGGAGATCTTGTCTTTTTCTCCTTCCTATTTAGATCCATGTATGTCTCTCTTAGGGTCCTCTTTGTTGTTTAGGTTTTCTGGGGTTATGGATTGTAGGCTGGTTTTTCTTTGGTTTATGTCTAAAAGCCACTTATGAGTGAGTACATACTATATTTGTCTTTCTGGGTCTGGGTTACCTCACTCAATATGTTTTTTTCTAGATCCATCCATTTGCCTACAAATTTCAAGATGTCAGTATTTTTTTCTGCTGTGTAGTACTCCATTGTATAAATGGACCACATTTTCTTTATCCATTCTTTGGTTGAGGGGCATCTAGGTTGTTTTCAGGTTCTGGTTATTACAAATAATTAATGCTGCTATGAACATAGTTGAGCACTTTTCCTTGTGGTATGATTGAGCATCCTTTGGGTATATACCCAAAGGTGGTTTTGCTGGGTCTTGAAGTAGATTGTTTCCTAATTTCCTGAGAAATAACCATACTGATTTCCAAAGCAGCTCTACCAAAGGGCACTTCTTAACAGTACGGGAGTATGGGAGGTAAACATAAGAGTGCTTGGTCAGTGTAGTAAGCTACATATATGTGAGTTGAGAGCTCTAGGATATGGTATTAAGTATTTTATTCTTATATATGTATATTTATCCTTTTGGTGTTTGCAGTTCTTAATTTTCTCTTTAAAAATTTTAAAATTTTTGTTTGTTTGTTTCTTTGGTTATGCATATTTCACAGGATGTGTTCAGGGTCCAGATCTTTCCTGGGGCTGGAACTCAGGTCATAAAATTTGGCAACAAATGCTTTTATCTGCTGAACCCTATTTTTTCCATTAGTATTGATTACAATTTAAACACATTTCTCAGTTTATAACAACAGCTGTCTTTGTTTTCTTCCCAGACGCAATGAACCTCATTTTGCTTTTAGTCACTGAAAAGTTGGAAGATACGGCATTCCAGATTTTATTAGCATTACCTGTGTCAAAGGAAGAGAACATAAATATATTTGGCAGTTTCTTTTTGAGACACTGCGTGACTATGAATACGGTACTTTGCCTGTTTTTACTTTGTAGATTGTCTAGTTGGCAGTGAAATGATCTGCTTTAAAACAGGAGAGAATTTATGAAATGAGACGAGTTGTAAACAATCTGAAACTTTAACATTATGTTGAAGATTTCTGGATAGAAAGGGAGAAATTGAGGCTTCATTGCCAAAGTCATTGACTGTTTGCAGAAAGCGCAGCGGTCAGGCTCCGGCTGACTCAGTGTCTTTCCCCTCAGCCTGCGGAGAAGCTCATAGACTACTGTAAGAAGCTGAAGGAGGCCAAGCTGCACAGCTCGTCATTGCAGTTCACTCTCCACTGTGCTCTACTGGCCAACAAAACTGGTACTGTATCCTTGCAGTTTTGACCAGCATCCAGAAGTTTCTCTGCCATAGCCCGGTAACATATTATGGATTGTTTTTTCAGCTTTGGCAAAAGCAGTGATGCAGGCCTTGAAGGAAGAAGGGTTTCCTATTCGAACTCACTATTTCTGGCCATTGCTAGCTGAACATCAGAAAACAAAAAATGCTCAAGGTGAGGTTTGCCTTTTATGGAGTCACAATTGGTCAGAACAATTGCAAATAAACACACATCTGTTTTAATTCTTTAAAGCACACTTCTGAGAGTTACAGCTCATGAGAAACTGGGATTGTGTTAATAATTCTAAAGTGGGTATTTTTCACTGTGATTTCATTTCTTAGTTCGCATCTTAAGCAAATGTTCAGACTTATGAGTGTAGTTGTGAACAGTTTGTCTAGCCTTAGTGAAGTTATATTTAATGTAGTTCATAAAACATAAAGTGTGACCATTTTCCTCTGTGGTCCAGGCCAGCCTGTTCTTTCCCAAGCTCAGCTCTAGGAGGGGAGGCAGAGAAACTTGTGTTTATTGTAAAGAGGTGCTCGTGACCTGACAGCCTGCTGATTGAAGGACAGAAATGCTCAGACTTTCAGCTTCTTAAGTACATTTAAGCATTTAGCATACTTTCCCTTGTACACATGGGATGTCTATAGGATATGAATAAAATGGAAAAATATTAAATTTTAGAGCACAGTATCTAATTCTTTGGTTTGCATTACTGGTAATCAGAAAGAGTAGTCTCATAAAAAGATGCTTTTAACAGAAGTACCTCCCCCTTGGGGAAACAAAAATGGTCTTTTTTCATTTTATCTCACAGTATAATGTGCTTTGGAATGAGATGCAGAGTTGTTAGTGTGACATTGGGTGACAAACAAAATGCACAAACAACAAAAAAAGTGCTTTTAACAGACTTTCATATTGCAATTTTATTTTAAATATATAGTTGTCTTCTGGTTTAAAGAAAATAGTGAAACAAGTATTCCCTAATTGTTTCTGCTTATAAAAGTCTCTAAATCCTTTCCAGAAAAGTCTTTGTGAAAACAATGAGTTGATTAACTCTTTGTGTATCCTCCAGTTCTGAAAGCATGAAGTAACCTTTAACCTAGTGTATTGCAGCACAGACCATTTGCAGCATTCCATCAAACTCTTGAGCCTGTTAGTATTCTTTATTTTTACACAGGTAGGAAAATATTTTTGGTGCCTTTTGAAATGTCTATGTATCGGTAAGTTTCCTGGTTGCATCATATTATAATGTCTACCCCTTTGAGTTGGCTGCTCCGTTACTAATAAACATAAAAAAAGATCAAGACTGTTTCCAGCTGGAGCGAGCTGAGCTTATGGAAGATGGGCTTGTTGTGCGTCTGCCTTTCCTGCAGATCTGAGTGGAGACTTGGAGGGAGCTTTGTTGAAAGGTCACCTTGTATTATTGAGGCACCTGAGAGCCAAGGGGTTCAGGGACTGACCACATACTGTCAGTATGTCAGTGTTCAAAATGACTTCTGCACTTTGTAATGCTTCTTCATGTCACTGCCACTCAGTAACCGTTATATTGTTTTAGTAACATTCTTAGCTGTCCTTTGGAAATTGGACACCATGTTTTACATTAATTCATCAAAAAATCAGGAACAAGATTTTAAACCAATCCAAGTTTTACTTGGAAAACTACAGAAGCCTTTGCTTTATTGGAGGTACTGACTTGATAGTGCCAGAGAATGTCAGTTGTCCTTCAGGTTTTAAAAACCATCTGTGCTCTTTAGTCCTCTTCTTCTGGAGGTTTTGATGATAGGAAAATATACTGTGAGGTCTTGCATGTAGCAGGCAAGGGGCTGTATGCTTTTGTGTAGTTTCTGTTACTGCACACAAGGCTAGAACGCCACATTGTCTTTAGTGAAATGAGCCCGCTCTTTGTCTGGACAACATCCAGTGTTTGCTGGTGGGAAGATGTCAATGCCTGCTCAGGAGTGCTGAGTAAGGGATGGGAAGAGCCTCCAGAAACAGAGGTCTGATAAAATTGAACCAAGTTTTCAATAACAGGGCAGTCACATTTCTGTTGAATTTGAGGCAGGAGCTTCACTATCACCAGCCTCCAGCAAGATTTTCTGAGTCCTCTTTACTGCCACTCTTCTGTGGCACGAATAGAAAAGTCACTATTTAAGGTATTTTCAGCAAGCACCCATAAATGAATGAGAGGAAAGGCTTGGAGTTGGGACCAAACTTCCTTTGTTATACTTTGGAAGCATAAAAATAAGAATATGAAGGGTTGAGCTGGGCAGTGGTGGCGCAGTGGCAGATGGATTTCTGTGAGTTCAAGGCCAGCTTGGTGTATAGAGTGAGTTCCAGGACAGGCTCCAAAGCTATAGAGAAACCGTGTCTCGAAAACAAAACAAAAAAGAATATAAAGCGTCGAGTGGAGTGTGTTGGCACACACCTTTAATCCCAGCACTCTGGATGCAGAGGCAGGTGAATCTCTGAGTCTGAGACCAGCCTGGACTCTACAGAGTTAGTTCCAGGATAGGCTCCAAAACTACAGAGAAACCCTGTCTCAACAACAAAACAGGAGGAACACAAAGGAAGTTGTTTGTATGGAGGACACCCCTGAAAGTAAAAATGCTCATTGAGTCGGGGTGGAATAGATGGGCCTTATTTTTCAAAAAGTAGAATTTTGCCTCCAAATAAAGTGAGCCTATTTGATTGATATAGCAGTTACGTGACTGTCTTAGTAGGTGAGCATGGCCTAGGAAAATCATGTCTATTTCCCTAGAGTTTGGATTATTTTAATTGCTACAGTATTTTGTTTTTTTAGACAGAGTGCTGAGGAAATTTTCCTCACTGATTCAGCAAATAACCAGGCTAAACCTTGTGACTTCCCTGAATTCTAAGTTCTTCATCTCTGCCCTGCTGTGTTTTATCTCATAGGAATAATGGATATACTCAAAATAATGAATGAATTGGGAGTAGATCCTGATCAGGACACATACGTAAATTATGTGTTTCCTTGCTTTGATGATGTAAAGTCAGTTCGAGTTGCTTTGCAGGTGGGTACAAGTGTGCTTTTAATGGCATTATTGAAGAAAATACTCTTTCTCCCTAATATTTCATTATCATTAGAAAAAAAAGAAAAGAGCACCATTGAATGGAGAACTAAAAATGGTCTTCTGCATGTAGTTTTTAAGACTCTATAAACATGCTGGTTAGTATATGTAATAAGTTTAACTAGCAGACTAAACAGTGTCTTTCTTCTGTGTTGGTAAGACTATCCTAGCAGAAGCATAGAAAGATTCACTCCTTGGTCTCACCCTGGAACCTGTAATTTTCATTTTTTTTTAAATAATTTTTCTAAATACATTACTAATAGTATATTTTTTATTCTGTATTTAAAAAATAGTCTTTGTTGGGCTTTGAAACACTGTTTTTCTGTCATGCTTTTGACCCTACCAGAAAAGGCAAGGTATTGTGAGTATCATTTGAAAAGTTGATAGTGGGGACTTGAGAGATGGCTCAGCAGTTAAGAGCACTGACCATTCTTGCAGAGGATCCATCTTTGACTCTCAACATTCAAGTGGTAGCTCATCTGTCTGTAACTTCAGTTCCAGGAGATCTGATAGTTTCTTTTGGCCTCCATAGGCACTAGGCACATGTGGTACATAGACATAAATGCTGGCAAACACTTACACACATAAAATAGTGATGTAAATAAAACTAAAGTTGATTTGAACCATACCTGAAGTAGTAGTGGCACACACCTTTAATCCTAGCACTCAGGAGTCAGAGGTAAGCCTGGGTCTACAGAGCAAGTTCCAGGACAACCAGGGCTACACAGAGACATCCTGTCTCAAAAAACAAAACAAACAAAAATACTGGATTTTCTAATTTTAAAGCAAAGTGTTCTATGTACAGTTAGGAGTAGCAGGTACAGGCTCCATATGTGTAATATGTATTTTGCTAGGAAGAGCTGTAGGGCAGAAGTTACTTAAGTGCTGTCTAGATTTTTGTAAGAGTGTTCCCTTCTTTGAAATAACTTCATATTATAATCATCTTAACACCAAGAGTTATATCTTGAACGTCTGTGCTCACCTTCCTCACTTCCTTTTTCAGGGGAACATGGGAACTGCAGGGGCACTGGCTAACTTCTGACCTTTTGTCCCTACCTCCCGTATGCTGGGACAGTGGGCATATGTTAGCATGTTGGTTTTTTTATGCTGTACTAGTAGGGCCCAAGTCCAGGACTTGGTGTCTGCCAGGAAATCACTCTACCAAATGAGCTTTATTCTCCAGCCTTCCTCCTTAGTTCTCAGAAGAAGCTATTGGCTTCATGCTGTACATACTTTACCTTAGGAATTACTGTTAAACAGTGCAGAAATACAGCCTGAAGCTCCACTGCTGTCTTGAGTTTTCAGAACTCTTGAACTCTTTTAGGAGAAAATTAGACCTAAATTGTAAACTTGTGTGAATTTTGATTATGCTCACTCTTATTTCAACTGCCTTTTGTTTTCATTGTTACAATTTCAGTATTAAGTATTATTGGCTCAGAATCAACCATACTGTCATTTGACAGTATTATATGTCATTTGTTAATACATGGAGACTACTAGTCAAGTGGTAAATCTGTATAACTCACCCATGGGTGATTCCTTAAGATAGTCTTATATTTTAGATAATAATATTTTCCTTTCATATGTGAGTGTACATAAGAAATATCTTTGAAAAAGTGGGTATCTTAGAGCAATATCTAATTCTACAAATCATTTTAATGCTTGTGTGATATTTTATTTTATAGCTATGACATAATTTATTTTTATTCTTTGCCTTTTATTGTCTGGGTGGTTTGTAATATTGTACTGTAAAGAAACATTTGAACAAAATTATTGTTCATGCACTTACATTATCTAATGTTGAGACAAGTGATAAACCATTTGGAGTTAAATAAATTTAATCCATACCATATGTGTCAAAATACCATTTTAGTGGGACTTGAGGTGGCTCAGTGGTTAAGAACAGTAAGGAGCCAGGTTTGAGTCTCAGCACCCACCATTATCTGTAACTCTAGTTCTAGCTGATCTGACACCCTCTTCTGGGCTCCATAGGCACCAGGCATGCCTGTTTGCTCAGACATTCATGCAAGCAACAAAAAAATCCATAAAGTAAAAAATATATATTTCTTTTAATCACTATTTCAGATCTGTGTTGAAGCTCTTTTATGAGAGGATTGTCATGTCTTGTGTAGTAAACATGTGAACAGGTCACCTGTCTTTTTTTAAATATTCGTATTTTTTTTTTTAAGAGAAAACAAACTATCCTTTTTCACTATACATACCAATCCCACTCCCTCCTCTCAGGCTTGATAGTGCTTATTTGGGGTATTGGCACTCTAGCTTGAAGTTTCTTTTTGCCAAGGTTTGGTTATTCAACTATGTATAGTTTTAGAAGATTTATTTTTTAAAAAAGATAATAGATTATTTTGGTACATGGTGATAAAAACATTTGAAAGGTAGGGGACTAGAAAGGCATATTGAAGTATTGTTAGTTGAAGAACCTTACCATTGATGTATACTTTATCCCCAGGAAAATGAATGTCTACCTCAAAGTAATATATTTGCTCAAGCTGAAGTGAGAAGTGAAGCAAAAAATGGGAACTTAGAGAATATTTTGTCACTTTGTAAGTATTCCACAAGAGAAGTAGACTTGGTGTTGACGTCAGTCACTGCTGAGAGTATATATATGGTAATTTGTGAACACTTCCAGCTTGTGTTAAGGCCCTGCTGACAAGCCAGTATATGGCTTGAACAGGGGCTACTTTGGAAGTAATTTTAAGGTTGGAAGGAGCATGAAGATGCCATGGTGTTAGAGTGGTTGCTGGGCATGTGGTAAACCAAAGACTGGGTCCTGTTTGTCATTTATGAGCTTGTAAGTGACACGGAACAAATCTGTTAATATCTACTTGCTTCAGTTTTCTGAAATTGAGGTGACACAGCCTGTTTTGTAGAGATTATAGAAATCTAGTGAAACTTCTGGTTAGCTATTTGAAGCTGTTCCCAGATTTGGCTAACAAAAAGCATAGCTAATGCTTGCTGAGCATTTAAAAGAATCAGCTCCTTGTATACCTACCTCACATAAAGTCAGTCTATTGACAGAAAGGCACAGTTAGGGAGAATAATTTGATCAAAGTGTTCTTTGAACCAGAAGCAAAATCTGGTTCTAACTTTGCCATTTTCAACATATTTTTTAAATGATTTAAGTTATTGTTATTTTATGTGCATTAGGATTTGTCTTTATGTATGTCCTTATGAGGGTATGAGGACTCCTGGAGCTGGAGCCACAGACAGTTGTGAGCCATGTGGGTTCTGGGAATCGAACCTAGGTCCTCTGGAAGAGCGGCCAGTGCTCTTAACTGCTGAACCATCTCTCCAGCCCCTAATAAGTTGCATTTTTTTTCCTCAAGGCAGGACTTTTCTGTGTAGGCCAGACTGGCCTTGAACATGGCGATCTGCCTGCCTCTGTCTCCCAAGTGCTGGGGTTAAAGGCGTGTACCGCCACCTGATTTTTTTCAGCATTCTTTATTTTTGTTGATAAGTGCTTCTTAAAGTCTTTGTTTTTTAACATGTTCATGATATTATTTGTCAGGCGTTTAGGTTGTGGAAATATATTTAAACTAAAACATAGCAGGATTTTGTTAGTTTATTTTGGGAGTTTTGTGAGACAGGGTCTCACTGTGTAGCCCTGGCTCACTTAGAACTTGCTGTATAGACCAGTTGGTCTTGAACTCACAGATTTGCCTCCCAAATGCTGGGATTAAAGGTATGCCATCATGCCTGGCACAAAACAGGTTTGATCTTCTTAAAGTGTTAAAAGTTAAAGTTTGATGTATATTCAGATTGTAGAGGTGAGTTAAAATTAATAATGATTTTCTTTTTATGGCCTTTTAAAAATTAAGCCAGATATCTTACTCTTTATAAGTTGTATTATCATCTTCAGGACTCACCTCTGTTAAGAATTTGTTTCATCCCACTCATTCTGTCTTCCAAAAGCTGCTTTACATGTAGTGTAATGACCCAATTAACTTGATCATACCATTATAATACAGCTATAAGCAAAAACAAATTCAGAAAGTGCCAACAGCAACCCTCTGTGTCATTTAAAACTAAACCATTAAAAAACAAAACAAAGAAAAGGGGTTTTTTTTTGTTTTTTGGTTTTTTTTTTTTTTTTTTTGAGGCAAGGTTTCTCTGTGTTGCCCTGACTGACTCTAGATCAGGCTATAGGCCAGGTTGGCCTTGGTCTCACAGAGATCCGCCTGTCTCTGCCTCCTGAGTGCTGGGATTAAAGGTTTGTGTCACCAATGCCTGATTAAAAAGTAGTTTATGTCAAGGTTTACATGAAAAATCAGGCTTAGTGGTCCTCATTGAAACATTTCAAGTTGTGTACTGTTAAAAATGCCAAATGTGTTGTAGAGCATGCAAATGCTTAGAGACGTTAAAGAGCTCTGGCAGCTGGTGATGGAGCGGAAGTAAGGGTGAACCTGTTCTGCTGTGGTTAGCTGCCGCTCTGTGTCTCTGGGGAAAATGGAATGGGAAAGTGAACGGTTCACCAGGAGCCATGACAAAAATAACTTACTTTTGTCTTCAGTAAGTGTATGTCATCTTTCTAATCTCCTTACTGTGTCACAGTGCCCAGTAATACACAGTTTCAGTTATGTAGCAGGGGGATTCAAGTAATTACTATTTATATTAAGGAATAATTACAAATTCACTTCTTGATGAAAACAAAGCAAAAGGCTATAAAGGATGTTTTGTTACAAATATATGTGTTGCCTCATTAAGTAACTTCACCTGAAACATTTTATTTTTTAAGTAACATTTCCCAGTTGGAAGTAAAAAGGTAGGTAAACATGTCACCAGATCATTTATAGGCCAGTGTGGTCGTTTTGTTTGCTTGGCCTGAGTTATTTTGACAATGGTTCTCTTTTGCAGTGGAATCGAATGCATCGCCTTTATCACTTAATTCTTTGAAAGGCAGCCTGATTCTAGGCTTTAGGAGGTAAGATTATCAGCCTCAATGTTCTCTGTCGTTGGACTGATTTCTCTTGTCCTTGTGATCTGCTGATGATGAAAACTACTTTGGAGAAAGACTTTTCCTCTCAGTTGGATTGGGATGGACAGCCTTTTTATTACTTTTTCTAAGAAAGACAAATACAGTTCTATTCAAAAAGAAGAAGCGATTTGTGTGCATATAGAGATTACTCTTTAAGTATTCAGTTGTAATGACTTTATTCTGTATGTGCTACTACTCTCACATGTTCAAGGAAAATTAACGAACTTTCCCACGTGTGTTACTGTTTTCTATTACTGCATTGAGATACCGACGTGGGCGAGAAGAGCTTTTGTGTAGAGGTTCAAGAGCATGTGCTGTTGTCCGTTTGGATCTGGTGAGGGTTTTCTTGGCTGAAACATATGATGACACCACATCAGGATGAGAACAAGTGAGATGGAATGGCCATGTCATAAAGCAGAAAGCCAAAGAGCCACTTAGGGTTTGGGTTTACTCACTTTTTTTAACCACTTGTTCTGGTGAAAAACCCTGGTGTTCAGAACTACAATCCCTTCCCAGGACAATTGCCCAGTGATGCAAGGACCATTAGGTCTCACCTTAGGCCACAGTGAGAACCAAGCTTTCTTCATGTGGACCCTTGGGAAAAACTTAAGCCATATCTTAGTACCCCCAAATTTTCTTATTTTTTTAGCCACATGCACACATGCACGCACAAAAACACTAGTAATTCTTTGGTTGCCTGCCTGTCCTTTATTTTCACAAGTTCCTGATTCTGTGCTGTTTACTTGCTTTCTCCTGTTGCTGTGCGCATAGATACTCATCTGTTTCTTTTCTGCTGAATTACTCTAAGTTGTAGACATAACAGTGCTGGGTGTTGCAGCATATATTTCTTTACCCGTAAGACACTTTGTCATCTGATTGACATTAAGTCCATGCTAAATTGATCCAGTGCGAAGACTCAATGTGCAGAGGCACTTGCTGCCAGGCCTTGTGATCTGAGTTCAATCTCCAGGTCCCACGTGGGAGGAGGAGAGAACCCAAGCTGTTCTCTGACTTCCCCGGGCATGTCTTCATGTGCAGAGCTAGGTGTGAAGGCTGTCTGCCACTGTACTCCGAGTGCTTCCGATGTCACACAGGCAAATCCCCAAAGCTCATTGGCCAGCTGGCCTGCCTAATCAATGAGCCTTGGGTTCAGTGAGAGACTATCTCACAAAATAAGGCGGAAAGGTGATTGAAGAAAATACGTACCCATTTGCACTTGCACAAATAAATACATACCTACCACAAAACATTTTAAAAAAGAAAAATGATAAAATCTGAAAAAAATGGGATGGCTCAGTGGGTAAAAACATTGGGAAGCTTAATGGCCTGAGTTTAGTCCCTGAACCAATAACTCCATAGAAGTTGTCCTCCGACCTCCACATAATGCCCACCCTTCTACTACACATCTCACAATGATGATAGAAGTTGTCCTCCGACCTCCATATAATGCCCACCCTCCTACACACCTCACAATGATGATAGAATTTTAGAAAGGTTTTTAGAGCATAGACTATAATTGAATAGATAGAACTTCAATGGAACAGCTTTTTAAGAAGTAACTCATACTGTATTAATAAATGAAATGGGACAACGTTAATGTTGTTCTTGATGAAGGGCTTAGTTTTTCATGTAAACTTTCAAGTTATGGATATTTCTTTTAATTTCATTATTTTTTAGTCAGCTTATATTTCAAAATTCCAGACTTGTGGAAGTACTTGGGTCCTAAAGCTAAGGTGATCTGATGGGGACAGGTTCCTACAATGTGCTAGGACGGTGGCTGAGCTGGTGAGGTCCTGGAGCTCCTTCTCCAGCTGTTTAGTGTTGTGTTGCAGTCCTTGCTGTCAGTGGCTTGTGGTAGATACAATAAAATTTCAGATTGGAGTAATGTTGTAAGAGTATGGGTGTAGTCAGAGACATCTGTAACTTGGGGTCATTTCTTCCCTTCCACTTCACCCCAAAACTAACAAAAATTCAGACTATATAAATATAATTATCCTTTATGTAAGTATTAATATAGTCAACTCTTTGATTTGTTGTCAAAATAAATCGTAATATATTTTAAAATCTCTCAGAACATTCCATATGATAGTCAAGCCACCTATTGTATGTGCTTTTAAGAGTTGTGTTATATGATATAACATGTGTTATATGTTATGTGAGCAAATTTAGGACTAGGACAAAACATAACTTGGCTCATAAATGGATCAGCCATGCTATTGCCAATAGAGTGAGTCCTCGTTAGCATAGGAAGTGCCTTACACTTGCTTAAGATAAAGGCTCATCAGAAGTGACTTAGTCCCAAAAGCAAGTTAATCAGAAACCCAGGAAATTACAGATCTTTGTAAATTAGATAGCTAAGTCATTTTGGGTACACATCTTATTATGCAACTTTAATAAAACCCTTTTAGTAGTTATGGTCGGTCCTGGGCCTAAGTGGGCAGTTGTTCCTAGTATGTTTGGACAAGAAGGTATTTGGCTCAGATTTTCTTAAGTTTCCATTGTTGTAAAACACCATCACCAAAAGCAATTTTTCCTTAGAAGAGTTGATTTCAGTCCATCATGAAGGGATCTCAAGCAGCAAGTTGGGAGCAGGAACCAAAGCAGAGATCATGGAAGAATCTTATTACTTCTATGATTTGCTCAGTTTACTTTCTTATATCTGTGTAGGATCTCTTGCTCAGGGCGGTGCCACTCGCTGTGAGCTGGACCCTTCCATTTCAGTCATCTCTCAAAAAAGTCCACAGCTTGCCTGTGGGCCAATCTGATGGCATTTCATCAGTTGGGTTTCTTCCTTCACAGATGACCCTGCCGTGTCGAGTTGTCAAAAATCTAACCAGCACACTTTCTTTTTTAAAATATTTTATTATTATTGGGTAGGGGACAGAGTTCAGGAGATGATTTTCTCCATTCGCTGAGTTCGGGGGATCAAACATGGGTTACAGGCTTGTGCAAAAAGCCCCTTTACCTGCTGAACCATCTTACTGGTTCTTATCTCTGTTTCCCGCCCTTCCTTAAAGCTTGCTATATAGTTGAGGATGACCTTGCACTTGTGATCCTTCTATTTCTCAGGTGCTGGGATTACAGGTATGCACAACCCCTTCCACTTTATGTGTGCTGCCAACTGAGATTCTTTGCCAACCATTTCACATAATAATTTGAAGAACATTACTTTCTTCTGTCTTAGAGAGTAGTGTTCAGTCACAAGCTCATGACATAGTTGTTGAATGGCACCTCTCCTGACCATGCCTGCTTGAAGACACACTTATTTACCTGCCAGCATTCTATCTGGACCTTCTGAAGCCAGTTAGGGAACAATAGACAGTTTAATCATGCTGTCATTTTAAAACAACACTCCCAAAATTTGTGTGTCTGCATATAGTGTCTCATTTTATAAATTACTTAATAACATGCTTAGTAAATGTCACTTAAGTTTAAGTCGTTTAAATTGAATACCACTTCGTGATTATTATAAAGAGATTTTCTACTTTAACTTTTCTTAAAAATGAAGCTACATAAAATATATTTTAGGGCCTTAGGATGTAGATCAGCTGGTAGAGTGCTTGCCTGGCATGCATGTTTTTCCTGGGTTCAGTCTTCAGCACCACGTGAAGTAGAGCAAGGTGATCTGTGACTATGATCTCAGCCTGCTGGATTGGCAGCAGGAAAACCTGGAGTTCAATACCTCCACAGCTCCATAGTGTATTTACTACAACTTGGGCTACATGGGATCCTGTATTTAAATAAGTAAACAGATCATATTTGTAAATTGTGTTCTCTGTCAAATCTAGGATGAAATTCTGTGTAGAATGAGCAAGATGTTTTTTTCCTTTTATCAAAACAGTAGAACAAAGTTTAAGTGAAAAAGAGAAAACTGTTCCTTGAATGTATAGTTGAAAATACTCCGAAGTATTGAGCCATTGCTAGGAGGCAGATATGGCACTGAAGCCAGCTCCTACAAAAAAAGGTGGTGGAGAACAAGTTAGGTGGCAGGCCAGGGTTTTTGTTTTTTTTTTCCTTGGTTTTCCAAGTCAGGGTTTCACTGTAGCTATCGAGCCTATCCTGTAACTAGCTCTTATAGACCAGACTGGCCTTGAACTCACTGGCCTCTGCTTCCTAAGTGCTGGAATTAAAGGCGTGTGCCCAAGCAGGCTAGCTTACAGAAGAGCTCTGTGGTTAGGATGTATTCTGACTGGTTGGCAACAGTGTGAACTTGGCAGTTAGAAGTCTGTGTTGTTAAGGAGTACTGCCTGCCACATGTTGAAATGAAAGATCAGGTTTTTGAACCTAAAACATTTAAGACTGACCTTAGTCCTACTGGAGTCATCAAGTTAATGCCAAATCTTCAAGATCTTTTTGTAAACAGTAGGTGTCGATGATGTCCTGACCTCACCAGAACTGAGAGGTGGGATGAGGTGTTTGCTCCTAACTACTTCATAATTGGTATAGAAAATGGAATGGGGGGGACCCAAATCTTACGGCTCTCACTGCTACTCCTCTTGGCCGCACACGCTGGAGGAGGAACTGGAGAATAGCTGATAGCAGCACAGACAGCGCTGTCCTTGTCACTCATATCTTTCTGACTCTAACTCCACTAACAATCAGAATGTTAATGTTTTGTTATAAATTATCCTCCCAAATTCCATTGTGCCTCTAGAAAAAGCTTGCTTAAAACCTGCAGTCAGTCCTCAACAGAAGTGGTGCCAGTGTGTTTTTCAAACTCGTTCTTCTTTAGAGGAAATTGTCCTTTACAAATTCTGCCTTCTCAGAAACTTAATTTTTTTTGTTGGCAGAAAAGAAGCAAGGATTATTTGTTTATTAAACAAGCTCCAAGATTCATTGCCATCCAAACTGGCTTCAAAATGGGTCCAGTGTTTTATTAGTTATGATAACTTGGGAAATTTCTATTGCATTTTTAAATTGTGAATTGTATTATACATTCAGTGAAGTATCTCAAAGTTGAATGCACCATATAAAACAAACACATAGCTGTCACCCACAGAGTGTCTGTTGCTCTGTAAGGGCCTCTGTGCATCTTCCTCAGTTCCATGTTGTCTTCCTGAAGCTCCCTGCTTGTCCTGACATTGATATAACCCTTCACCTGAGTTTGTCTATAGTTGTGCCACGTTTGTATATTCTCAACAAAATGTAATTTTGAATGACTTAACAGAAGCCTGGCCTTAAGGGCAAAACAGTCGTCTCCCTGGAGTAGTCTCTGGGTAGTTCAGGCTTCAGCTTTTTAAAGGCATTTCCAGGGAAGTCAGTAGGAAAGGTCAAAGGTTAGTCCTGAGAAGCATAGGGTTCAATATATTTGGAGAACCTATGACCAAATATAGGCTCACTGTGGCCTTCCTCAGACATTTAAGAAAATGCTTCAGTAGATGTTGTCATCAACTTTAAATGCAGGGTGTGGGCAGGGAAGGACGTTTTCTACCACTCATGATTGATTAGTAATTAGATGCATCAGTACCTTACGCTAAAAAGATGTGTAGGTGCCTAGTGCTGGTGGCCTGTGGTGTAGACTCATTGTGTGCTGTGCACAATAGTCTGTCCCTTCCCCTGACTTCTCCTTTGACCTTCATCCTGGAGGTTCTTTGTTTGTCCACGTTGGATCTCTGTATCCACACTTGATGTTTTTCTTCTTTATTAAAGTTTAGTAGAGGCTATCCTTGAACACCTTTCTGCAAAACAGATGTTCTTGGCATTGTAAACATTGGAACCACAGAAGCA
This sequence comes from Ondatra zibethicus, assembly GCA_004026605.1. Classification (NCBI taxonomy): domain Eukaryota; kingdom Metazoa; phylum Chordata; class Mammalia; order Rodentia; family Cricetidae; genus Ondatra; species Ondatra zibethicus. Next base: position 50,736 of record PVIU01003034.1, on the reverse strand, counting down.
CTGTCTTCTTCATTTTGAACTGGGTATGTCCAGCTTCTGGACACTTGAGCATGAAACTCAGCAGTGATGGGAAGCCAGCACTCATTTGTTGACCTTTTTTGAAAATTGTGTTTCATTTAAAAAGACTATATTTGTACTATATTTTTTCTTTCATTGAATTTATTTCAGATTTTATAATACAAAGAATCCAAATATATTATACTCCAGCATTTAGCATTTTGTCTCATCATTTTTACTGCCTCTATGTGACATATATATACACGTACACATATATGTATATGAGAAATGGATTTTTCAGAATTATTTGACCTTAATTAGCATTATGATCCTCTACCATTCCATATTTCAGTATGTAATCTAGAAGGACAGCCTTTATGTAATCTCAGCACAGTTAAAAAATTTAGAAAGTTAAACATTGCTGGGCTATTCTTAGCTAACATAATTTGTTTCCATTTTAAAGTTTGTCCTTTTTCATATTTTATACACTTTTGTACAAAGTTCAGTTCAGGGATAGATATTGCCATTTATTTTAAATTTTCTCTATTCTGGAATAATTTTGTCTTTTATGATATTAGCAATTTCTTACAGAATGTACTTCATAGTGGTTAGTGGTTTCCCCATAAGCTTCAGGTTGTGTGTTCCCTGCTGCATTACTGCCTTTTCAGGGAGTTACATCCAAAGGACAATTATCCCTTAGCATCCAGCAGTGATGTTAGTCTTGCTCACTCTGTCAGGATGGCCATGATCTCTATCTGAGTTGCTGTTTCCCCTTTACAGGTAACTCAGAGACTTGGGGCACCTGCAAATAAGCTTGCCCTTCAGATTTGGACCCCAGCATGCATACGTGGCTTTTTAATGGTCCCTATCCAAACCATTGTTAGTTTTTAAAATTTTAAAGTTGCTTTTCTTAAATAGTTCAATTTGATATTTATTTACTTGATAAAGCATTGATTTTTATGTATTACATAATGTAATTATTGATGCATTTTGATTTAAAATGTTTTTTGGACCTTTGAGCTTATTTTTAATCCTTTGCTGCCCTCTGCAGGTCTAAGAATATAGATCTTTGGAGCAAGGTAAGTATTCCTAATACTGCAGACCATAATGTGATGCTTGAAAAGTCATCGAGAGCAAGTTTTAATAGCTCCACACATCTGGTACATTATTACAAGCTAATGAATTAAAAATCTTGATATTGGTAGTTCTAAAACAGCAGGAAAATGTTATTCAAGTAGCCTGACTTAATCTTAAATTCTTACTAAGATTTTCATCTATCAAAACAAAACTTCAGAACTTATTGTGGTGACATTTGATCTTATATATATGCATAATAATTTTTTTTTTGGTGGTGCCTCACATTTCCTGAGTGAGTGTTTGCTCATTGAGATCATCTCTAGCCCAGTTTCTTGATACATCCATGTGTATCTGTAATTATGTATTCCTGTATGCAAATGGTACATAGACCAACCCACTGCTTTGTGAAGAAGTCAGCTGCTTTTTATGGCAGAAGAACAGTTAATGATTGCATGAAAAATATCAGCCCAAGAAGGTTAGAATGCATACTAAAGTCCATAGTTTTAATTTGTTGTGTTTTGTATGTTTGGTGCCACGGTTGAATCTAGAGCCTTACATATGTTAGGCAAATCAGGCCCACTTTTTTTTTTTTTAAATATAGTTTCATCAGGTTCTCTAGTATTACTACAGCTGCCGTTCAGACTTTGTATTTGATTTTATTATACAATTGGGTTATATATATAGCCCATGGAGACATTCACTGGTTTATTCTTTAAATGTGTCTGTTCACATTTTTACTAAATACTATAACTGTCTCGCATGTTTTCTGCAGCTACAGTCTCTGTAGAATTTACTAGTAGTCTTTATGTGTGTTGTTTGATAGACAGCCTATAAAAGGCTGTTTTTCTTTTTAATCTTACCCGAAGTGTTTCATGGTGGCATATGATCAGTCATGTTCTTTTCCGTATTAGCCAACAAATGATCCAAGTGACTGATGTTTGACTTTTATTAATGCTAATTATGTATGCCAGGATAAGCTCAGCTGTAGACTACACATGGTAGTCCTGACCCTTAGCATTTTGGACAGCTACTGTGTGCTTCTGCTCTGTCTTCAGCCTAAGGATTTGTGGGGTCAGATGCTGTTCATGGTTGGAAGGCAGTATTATAGGTGTATATTAATTTTGATTATAAAGTATATACTTGGATTTTTTAAGTTAAAAATTGGTCATAGAATTAATGCTAAGAAATAAACTTATATAATTTTAATGTCTGAATTGAATTGATAAGAATCTGAATTCAAACACATTTGAATCTTTGACTTATTTTAAAAACTCATTTAAGTAATTGAAAAAAATGTCACTGAGAAATAAAAAGAACATCCTACTGGATGGTGGTGGCACACGCCTTTAATCCCAGCACTCGAGAGGCAAAGGAGGCAAAGGCAGGCGGACCTCTGTGAGTTCAAGGCCAGGCTGGTCTACAAGAGCTAGTTCCAGGACAGGCTCCAAAGCTACAGAGAAACCGTCTCAAAAAACCAAAAAAAAAAATAAATAAATAAATAAATAAAAAGAACATCCTATTTTCTGATCCAGTACATTTTACTTACTTTTCCCTGTATTTTATTCAAAAGGGGGCATTTGTTGCAGTTTGAGTGGGCTCTAAGCACTAATGGTAAATAATGCTTTACAGTCCTGAAGAGATTTTTCTGGTTCTCGGAACTAGCTTTGAGTATTTAAATTCAACATGAAGAGCCTTTCTTTGTGATGTTTCATAAAATGCTGCAGTTTTCCTTTGTGTATTTTTTATTATTTTTAGAAGACAAGCCTGCTATTTAAAAACAAATGACCTCTGTGGTGGGGATTGCTGTGACACAGTAATATCTCAGTGGGGAGAGGCTTTATTATTTCAAGAATTTAATTTCATATTGTATTTGTTTTTATTTGCTCCTCTTGCTGCAATGCACGGATTTTCTGTCTTACCAGATAACAGAACTGTTGTACAAGAATGGACGTTATTGCAGAGACCCTCCAGGACCAACGGGTAGTGTTTCTATTTAGATGATTGTAACTTACCCACAAACCCACTCTTCTGTGTAATGATGGGCCAGAAGGATTACAGCAGTAAACACTCTGATTTTGAAAGTAAAATTTGAAAACACTTGATTCTAATAATCTGTATCAATACCTACATTTTGAGATCTCTAAAGTGTATGGTTTTATTATTTTCGAAGACAGAATGTAGCCTTTGGGATGTTCTGATAGCCTCTGTGGAACTAGGTCTAGAAGCCAGTGAGTCTCAGTGTCTGTATGATTTCAGCATTTTGTAGGTGTGGTTAACTTTATGCGCAAAGTAGGAAAAGGTCTTAGATTTTTGACTTAAATATAACTTATTACCTAAAAGACATAATTCAGGTATTTAATGAGTCAGGACTATATAGTTTTCTATAAGAAAGTCTCCTTCTTGAAAGTTCAAACCTCCTCTTGGAGGCATTAACACATGGCCCTATGAATTTTATGCTTGAATGCATAAGAAAATGACTGTTGTTACTAAACATCTTTGTTAATCTTGGATTTTCATTGGCTGGTAGGCGGCTCTCCATGGGATTGCTGTGTCTGCTCATTAACAGTAATGTAACTTTCTCTGCTCAGTATTTATCAGTCATTTCTAATTTTCAAAATATTGTCCATAAAAAATTAGTATAGAAATATGTGAAGACATTTATTTACACTCACTACCTGTGCTTCGGACAGGAGAGGGGTGAGGCCTTGGGCAGGACCACTTCTGTCACAGAGTGGTGGAGAAAATAGTTTGAAATAAGATTCTGTACTGAAAAGCTGTCACTCGGTCTGAAAATAATTAATATTCCTTTCACTCACCAGTTAGATATGTGCTCCCAATCCACATAATCTCTATGCCTCAGTGATCATTGTTGCCATTTCAGAGCCTCTCATCAGGGTGACATCTCACACCAAAATGATTTCTTATAAATTAATCTTGATAACATGACAGCCGCAGTAATTTCAGTAGAATGCTTTCCCTTGTTTTTCCCTGCAGAAGCTGTTGGCTATTTTCTTTATAACTTGATTGACAGCATGAGTGACTCAGAGGCCCAGGCCAAGGAGGAGCATTTGAGACAATACTTCCATCAGCTGAAGGAGATGGTACCATTTCATTTTTGCTATATAATGCCTGTCCTGCCTGACATGTGTATCTATTAGATTTGAAATTGCTGCTTTTAAGTGCAACCAGACCACTTCTCAATGACATGCAAGAGTTAGAGACTTAAATTATGTCTAAGATAATTTCTCTTAGACAAATTTCAGTTTGGTTGTCTAAAACTCTGTGTTTTCTTTGCCCCCCCCCCCAATTTCTTTCTCACAGGGTGTTAAAATTCCTGAAAACATTTACAAAGGCATTCGCAATTTGCTGGATAACTACCATGTCCCTGAATTGATCAAGGTGTGTGAGTGTAAACAGCCAGTTTTGTTAAATGCTTCATCTATATGTAGAGACTTGTTAAAAATCTCATTTAAATTTAATTTGGAATGACATAATTTTTTCCCAATAACAACAGTAAAAATAAAGCTTTTATTGTTTGTTAGTAGAAACTGTTTACACATTAAAGGAAACATCTAAAGTAATTACAGTGGGTAATGCAGTATAAATAGAATTCCTGCAAGTTTTTAGAAAAGTAGCATTAAAATGCTTTTTCATCATTAAAATGGGGTGGGGCTTGCAGAATTTACGTTTGACATTCTCTAACAGTTTTTTATCCTGTGTTTTCTAATTCTGTACAAAATTTGGTCCCAATTTTAGGATGTTAAGGTGCTGGTTGACAATGAGAAGGTAGATTCTCGAAAAGTAAGTGTGTTTTGCTTTTGTTTGTTTTTTTGTTTTTCTCTTTGTTTTCTTTTTCCAGACAAGGTTTCTTTGTAGCGTTGGAATCTGTCCTGGAAGTAGCTTTCGTAGACCAGGCTGGCCTCGAACTCACAGAGATCCACCTGCCTCTGCCTCCCAAGTGATGGGATTAAAGGCATGAGCCACCACTGCCCAGTGTGTTTTGCCCTTTTTTAAACTGCATCCAATTGAGCATTCCAAATAATGTCCCTATAAAGTTGTCTTGTGTACCTCTGAGTTGGTAAAACTGTCCCCCATCTCAGAAAAACCGACAGACAGGTCTATGATACTTGCATTTGCATATAATCTTGGGAGTCATAAGCCCCTGGAGTCCATTCCATCTGCAGACCCCAAGATTAACACCCTTGCAGCATTTCTGACAGTTCAGAAAGCCAGCTTAGAGGGGATAATGATGAGGGTTGTATTTTCTTTTCATAGTAAACTTGTTTTTCCCATGTAGTCTCATCAACTTGCCTTATCTGATTTGGAATCAACACTTGAAAAACTAAAAGCTGAAAATCAGCCTGTAGGAGATGCCCTGAAGCGGCTCATCCTGCTGCTCTGCACGGAAGAGGTAACGTTAGCACCTCATGCTCTAGACCACAGAAGTCCAACCTAAGAGAATGTTTATGACTTTACACTTTATTGTTATGTGTCATGCTGAGAACAGAGCAATTAAATGAAAGGTTAACTAATTTCAGCGACTCCTTGAATGGCATGTTTTCAGGTTGCTGTAGTTTGTTTATGATAATCTGCAAAGTGAATGATAGTAACAGCCGTGATAGGTTTATCATACATGCCAAATGTCCTTTCAAGCCATGGCTCCGGTCTCTCATATCTAGATTGTCAAGCAACTGATACATGCAGTAGTCATTTGCAAGTCAAATATACCAAGGTTGTTAATGCAGGGATTGAAATTCCATTTTCCTGTTAGGAAAAAGCTTTCTGAGATAAAGGGTCCCTTGCCTTCTCCAGCAGGCATGCAGCTGCACTTTGTGTTCATGTTAGCGTATCTGCAGTTTGTAGGGTATCGCTGCACTTTTTAAAGTTTCTTGTTCAATATTATTATGCCTGTTATTTATGGGAAGAAACACTGTGACTAACTTTGAAATGGCATCATGGCTCTGTTACATTCTAAAACAGATTTTGTCACATCACTTGTATACTGAACTACTCTGAGGAACTTTTCAGTTATGTGTATTTCCAAGTCTAGAAATTAGACTCTTAAGGCAGACTTGAGAAACCATTTATTTTTAAAGTAATGTTAACTTTTCCTAAACTCTGAACACCACAACAAAAAAGATGTTATTTTGCCTTTGTATTATTTTCTTCTTTTTCACTAAATCCTTTTATTTTAGAATATGCAAAAAGCCCTTGAAGTGAAAGCAAAATACGAATCAGATATGGTTATTGGTGGCTATGCAGCTTTAATAAATTTGTGTTGTCGACATGATAATGCAAACGATGCATTGAACTTGAAACAAGAATTGTAAGTACCCTGGCACTGAAGCAAGTCAGCCAGTATCTAAAATGCCCTTGATGGATTTGAGTATTACTGACATAAGTAATTTTTAGAAATTCTTTTGTTGTCAGTAGTTGTTTTTGTTTGTTGGTTGGTTTTTAAATTGTGTGCTAGAAAGTCTCTTTAGTTAATTATGTCATTCTTTCTTCAGTGTGTCTCTTCAGTTTAGTAAGACCTTCTAGTTCTCCAAGCCAAGGACTGGCGATGAGAACGTTCTTATATAATATCTTTCCCTTTCTATATAAGTACACAAGATTCTGTTGGTTCTCAAGAATCATTTGTTTTCCTTACTTACAGATTTATAATAGGGAAACAAGCCATGTTAGGTATTTGAACGTCTGCAGTGCAGGCTGGAATCATGAAAAGGGCTGTAAAGGCGAAGTGTGCCTTCAGTGTTTCCCTGTGCAGTGAGGCAGTGCATGTGGTTCTGCATGTTTGCTTCTGCAACCACCTGTCTGTAATTAATTTTGGATTGGCACATGGTTTCAAACATGTTATATGTCAGAGCCAGTATCATAGCAGTTTCAAGCTGTCTGATTAGCTTCGGACAGTAATAAAACGAATATGATTATCCTTTTTCAGTTACTTGACTTAATGTAACTGTGACTTATTTTATAGTGACCGCTTAGATCCTTCTGCTGTTCTTGACACTGCCAAGTATATAGGCCTTGTGAAAGTATTGGGAAAGCATGGCAAGCTCCAAGGTAAGCCTGCAGACATAGAGGAAATACGCAATGCCAGTCTTTGCCACTGGAATAACACGTGAATTGATATTAATGGTATATCATGTCCTACAAAGAGCTTGAACACTTTGCATACAAATTTGCATGTGAATCCAACCAGAGCTGCATGGACAGTGTAGGCCATTAGTTTTAATGGATTGGCAAGCTTGTCATTTACATTTGCACAGCTCAGTGCCTTTTGCATTTCTGCAGCTACTTTTTATTAGCATTGCTGTTTGGATTGCATTTGAAGATCATGACTTATGGCACAATTTACTTATATGCCTGCACTAATGGCTTTGTTTTTGCTTAAAGAGATCTGAAGGCTGTAAACATAACCTGGTAGATAAGAATCTGAACTGTGCAGTTTTGTCTTAACATTAACATTAATAAAATGTGTATTTTAGTCGAAAAAGCAAATTTGATTACATGGATGATTTGCATGCTCTAATTTCCTTTTTAAAAAATTGCTAAGCCTAATAATATAATGAATTGTACTTAATAATCCAGTCTTCCTAGTGCAGGCTCTTGATATTCCTATCAGCTTTGTATTGGAACTTACTCTTTACATTTGTTTCCTCTCTTCGATTTTTGGAAGAAACAGAAGGGGAAATTACTTGATTTGAATATTGACATTTTTCCTACGAATCCTTTCTAACACAAATTGGCTTTTTTTTTTTAAATCACTTTTTGTAAAGTGATCAAAACATTTTGTCTGTGTAATTATTAAGAACAAACAAAAATACTCTTATTTCATATCATAAAATGTTTGTTTCTGCCTTCCTAATGAAGCTTAATGAATCTAATGTATTAACATGCAGTCTTTTGGAAAGCTTTCATTGGCTCTGCTTGGCTAATTAGTATCGACATAGCAAACAGGCCCTATCGGTATCAGACCATTAGTCTGGCTGTATATACAGTGTAAACACATCTTTATTATCTGGCCTCCTGACAAGCCATCTGCTGAAGAAACAATGGTGTGATTTAGCAGATGTTAGCTCCGAACGATAAAAGCATCCATTTAGACGGATCTTACAGCTACAGGGCAGACCACGCAGGGCTGTGTGGTGCAGAGTGGGCACATGGTCCCTATCTATAATTTGTAGTCAAAGTTGCAGGGAAATGATAAAACCATGCTATTGTGGATTTATAATTGTAGTCTCGTTTAGAAATGCAAGTAGTAATTAACTTGAAATCGGCATTATACACTAGAATTTACATTCCTGCCGGGCTTGAAATGCTGTTTTAATAGCAGTTTGTTTTCCCTACATGAAATTACCTAAGGGTCTTTTGTGTTACTTCATTGTAGATGCTATTAACATTCTAAAGGAGATGAAAGAGAAGGATGTAGTTATCAAAGATGCAACAGTCATGTCCTTTTTCCACATCCTAAATGGCGCGGCTTTAAGAGGTGAAATTGAAACAGTAAAACAGTTGCATCAATCCATTGTGACTCTTGGGTTAGCAAAGCCATCCACCAACATAAGCGTTCCATTGGTTACTGTGCACCTGGAAAAGTAAGTGAATTGAATTTTGGATGTTGGAATTATAAGAGTACCCCTAATTGTTTTGGGATTATGCTCCGCAAGTGCTCTGGTGACGTGGAAGCCTTGAGGGTCATTTGCTGGTGAATAGGTGTATCAAAGTAGGCTAGGTGTCCCTTCAGACACCAGCAGCCTGTGACTTGGCTGTCTTACCTGTCAGTTCAGATCTCTGGTGACTGTTTTATTAAGGAAGTTGTAATGGTATTATATGAAATTGTATCTGTGGTTGGGCGTGTGGTGGCAGACACCTATAATTCTAGCACTCTGGCAGTTAAGGCTGGAGGCTTATAGGAAGTTGAGTCCAGTCTGGGCTATATAGTCAGTTCTTAGGCCATCCTTAGCTACAGAGCAACACCCAAACTCCAAAACCTAAAAACAAGTCAGGCGCAGTGGCGCACGCCTTTAATCCTAGCACATGGGAGGCAGAGAATGGCATATGTCTGTGAGTTCTGGGCCAGCTTGGTCTACACATTGAGAGCCCTGTGTCTAAAGAAATAAATACATAAATACAATGTTTCCTCTGAGTTTTGGATCTAATAAGTGCTGGTTATTAATGAATATAAGAAATAGGGATCCTCTGGATTTTTCTTCTTATACCCCATGATTATTACCCAGGTAATAAACAGAGACCTCTCGATGTGTTCTTCCTCTTTGGTATTCAACCACATGTACCAATATAGTTATTTGAAAAATATTTCTCTTTATGGGAAAATCAATTTTGTTTGTAAGACAAGATTTTCTGAGGTTTGAAAATTTCCCCTTTGCAACGAATGTCTTTGTTGGTGCCCAGGTTTAGGTGTTGTTTGTACAGTGAGTCTTAAATCAGTGTTTTTTAGTGAGAAAAAAATTGTTGTAAGATTAATTTAGCACCCCTTACCTTTTTCTTTTAGATTTTAGTTCCGTACATTTTACCTGTTTATCTTCTATTCCATGGCTAATGTCGTTTGTAATCTGCTTCTTTTGTGATTAGAGTTTCCCGATTTTCCTGTGGTGGTGTCTGTCAGTGCCAGACAAACGACTTTTTTTTTCTTCTAACTTTATATTTTAATTGTTCTCATTGTCTCTCTTAATTTCTGGTAGTGTTAGTTTTATCAGGTAGTATAGTGACTATGTATATGACTGATAGTGTTAGATTTAAAATATAGAATTGAAAATGTTTCTTCTAGCTAGCTTTCTATTAGGAAATGTATATTTGTACATTTGGATTATGCATACACAAAACAATTGCTTAACTATCCAATCATAAATAGCTACCAAGTTAGATGATTGTACAAATGTTCACCTTCACAATCTCAGCATTACGTTCTTTTTAAGAAATAGTGACTCAGACAATTGCTGTGTTACTGAGCTCTCATACTCACAGCCAACTTTAAATAGAAATCCTATAATTAATATTCTTCCTAGTGGAATTTTTCAATTGTTTAAAAAGCCCATCTCTGCAAATTGCATATGGAACTCTACACAGGGATTTGAAAGAAATGGGCCCAGTGCCCAGAAGAATTAGGGCCTCCTACCCTACTGGGCAAAACCAAATAACTAACAAAGAAAATGAGGTCATGGCAGAAGAGTATGTTACAAACAGGAGTACTTTGAAGACAGAGACATGAAAGGTTTCCAAAAGAGGCCTGCAGATGAGGCTCTGAGCCAGGGGCAGTGGACATAGCATGGGCTGTGCTAACCTGGAGTTTAGAAAAAAACACCCCCCAAAAAACCAAACCACCCCTCTGGTAGCATTTCATTAGTAAAAACTGAGATAAAATACTGACTTTGAAATTTTTATTCAATTATAGTTTGTCTGACTGATAGAAGCTAGCTAATTAATTCAGAATCATGACAAGTACCAGGATTAACTACACCAGGCTACCCAAACGGGCACAAGTATTCTATTTGATTTAATAACATTGACTTTTCAGTAATATCGCATAATTGACTCCAGCAGGTTATGAGCTGATCTGCAAAATGAGCCATATTTATTTAAACTTGGGATAAAATTATGAAAACGGTTTCAGAGCATCATTTTAAAAATCTCCATTGTCATTTATTTTCAGCATGTTACTGCAAAAGACTAAAGGGGATATCATTTTCATATTACAGTTATAAAGCAAGTCTTTAAGATTCTGTCTGCTTTCATTCTGAACTGATTTTTCAATATTTGGATAAAACACAGAGGAAGTAATACTGTTAGATTGTGTTCCCTATATACTGTAAATGCTTTGTGGGTTTGGAAAGAATGCATTTTGTTTATATGCATTTGACAAGGGAAAGCATGGTAGTCATAGGTTTACATAGTTATAAAGAATTTGGTAAATGTCCTGCTTTTAGACTATCCATGAAATAATACTTAACGTTGAACAGGAAAGAGAGTTCAAGTTTTGTGTGCTTCCTATTGCTAGTCTTTAATCCCTTTATTTACATGTAGTCCAGTTGAATGTTCCTTTAAATATTTTGTTTTGTCAACTATTTTACTCAACTCCTAATTGATTCGGGGAGATGACAGAGTTCTTCTGTTATTAAAGCAGAAAGGACTTGTTTAAAATGAGTGAAGATAGCATTTGAATAGTCTTCATGCTGTTAAAGAAAAGGGAGTTAAAAGTGTGTGATGCTGTTTGAGATTCACATGTCTCCTGTGATCCGTGGGGCTTTGTTACATGTGGAAAGAAGCCGAGGCTGCATAACTGAATTGTATTAAGTACAGATGATCAAAGCACTATAATTTCTGCTTCCCATTAAGGAGTTTTTGTGTGTGCTGATTTATGCTTATAATTTAGAGATGCACGGGTGTTGTTCATTTCTTTTCCCAGAACTGTTGCTAAGTTAATATTGAGTTCTTCATAAATGTCCTAATTTCCATAAGGTGAACTTGTAAAAATTTAGATTTTTAAAACAGTGTAGCCTGGCTACATATATGTTACATAAATGAGAGGCACACTTCTAAATGCTGGTTATTCTGTGGTAAACACCCCCCTTCAATTTGAGCGTCTTCATTTGTACTGGATACTTTTATTATATGTGGGAATGCTGCCTTCCAGAGTAAAACTCTTCATATGTTGAAGGGAAATTAAGGAGGTTTGGCTATTTTACTCCATTATTGCAATTAAGAATTTAGCATCATCAGTGCCAAAGGACAAAAAGTGTTTCATTTGCCCGAGGGGACAGGACAGTGATAAGATGATTTTTCGTCAAGGATCATTGGGTCGTAATTAAGTTACATTCATGGCTATTGCTTTGTGAAGGATGATTGGTAAATGACAGGCTTCATGTGCTTCTTATGGACAGTGTGCAGTGAGGGTTTTTTCTCCCTCTGTCAGAAAATCCTGTTGAGCCTGATAATGTAAATGTGGCATTTTACTCTGAACAAAAGAGCAGGGAAATGAGCTATCTTGTCTAATCATTCAGTTGTTTAACACCGACTTCCAGTTTAGACTCAATTGGCTGGAAAGCACTTGACATGTGAAGTTAGTGCTGCTCCGAGCGCATGTTTGAGTAAATTTTAAAGTAAGTGACAGCTAAATTGTACCTAGGGAAATTACAAAGCCTTCAACACAGTTAATTTTTGGGGAGGATTAGTTGTAATTGCAACACCAGTCTCCTTGAAGATTTCTCATTTATAGATGATGAACAGGGAAAAACAAAAAGAAAACCCATTGGCTCTTCCAAGGTACTGGTCTTCTGGACAGAGCAGCGTTCCTGAAGGCAGTGCTTCCTCCTTGCCCCATTCTAAACACAGTTTGTTTCTTTCTTTGTTACATGCCACCCACCTACCTCCACCTTGATCTTCTTGTTTCTGGTGATTTCTGATTTGAGGGCTGTTTAATCAGTAAGCCCTTCAATAAATTGCTATTTCACTAATATTTTATGCATAATGGTGAAGTATTTTATTCCAATTAGAAACCAATATTTGTCATATTTTTTGTTACTTAAATTATGTATCCACCTTGGATTCAAAAGTTATTTCCTACATTTGTGTGAGGAGACTAAGTCAAAAGCTACAGATGAGAATATTGTCACAGGTCTCCCAGCTGGAGACAGTCAGCATTGTGTGGAATACATGTATGATGGCACTCAAGAAGGGCTGTCAGTGAGATCCTGTCTCCCGGTACCTCACAAAGACATTTCTGGGATGGGCGAGTGCTTCTTAGGAGCGTGGAGCACAAGCTTGCACCTGATCTAGTGTATGTTCTTCTGTCGTTGATACAGCACACTTTCCTTTCCTACTAAAGACTAAAATAATGGGCAACGTTAGATTTGCCATGTGAGCAATCATCACAGGTGCTTTTCAGTTTTATGCACTCATGCAAATATATAATTTATATTATGGTCATATTTTCTGTAAAAATTGAAATACAGACTCTAAAATGAATATTGAATGGGCCTCTCTGGTTAATAACTGCAACTCTTTGAAGCTTTCAGATTACTTACTAGGTATGTACTCTATTAGGAATGTGTATGTGTCCTGAAAATTCAGAATGACAGAGTCATCTTTTCTCTAGTTTTATCTTTATTTCACATGATTTGGTAACACTTGTAAATTTTCATTAGTCAAAATTGACTGCTTTTTTCCTTAACATATAGTTTCAATTATGAGAATTATTTTATGTGATCCTCTATATATTTTTAACAAGGTTTCTGGTTTTTAAAGGTAGTGCAAATATATTTTTGTCTTAAAAATAATAGTGTGTCATGCAGTGGATTTGTATGTGTGTGTATTGTATGTATGTATGTGGGAGAGAGATTTGGTTTGTGGGAACAGTGGTTGGAATTTGGTTTCTGTGGATAGACTTTACAGTTGTATCAAAACCCTAGGGACAAAATAGACTAAGAAACAACTGAGTCAACTTTTGAATATAGATTTAACATAGTAGAAGTTTTTTTCCAAAGGACTGTTGTTTCTAACTACATTTTCCAGTCATTTCTGGCCTGCCAAGATCATAGAGGACTCTAGGTTGCAGATCCTGGCAGTCTGCTGGCTGGTAATGTGCTGACCCGCATTTGGTTTAGAGAGTATTTTCTTCCCCTATTTTGCTACTCTTAGTGTTTTCATTCTACTTAGCATCAATGGTGTTAGAGTGACACACATACATGACATATGACCCAGCAAAGATTAAAACGAGCTGGGAACCCAAAGGACCCACATTCAGTGGTACAGCTCTCTTCAGTTGAAGGTTAAAATCTGGAGTCCTACATATGTACAAATTTTTCATTTCCATCACCTGTTTCCAGGCTCTCCCAGAAAACATCTGGATGAGGCAAAGGACATTCTTTAAGAACACCACCACCTACAAGGTGCATGCACAAAACACAGACAGCAAGGAGCCAACTAGTCGTTTACTTTAGTTCTGTCCAATTTATAGGGAGTGTTTTGTAGATTGAATTTATCCTGTCGGCAGCCTTAGGAGTGGTAACGTTGGTGTTTAAAATGACTAACATATATGAATTATTTCCATTTTTCTATTCTTGTCTTTTCTGTTGTTGTTCTGGGCATGTATAATCTTTGGAAGCATATATTTGGAGACCGAGGACTATTAACATGTCGCTTTGATTGACAGTACGTTTAGTCATTCATTTATTGATAGTTTTGACCTAATGTAGGGGAAATACAGTTGAGACAGTGCTGTTCTGGTTTGGGAGTCAATTTGAAAAAGCAGATCTTGTTGTTTAAAAACACAATTGTGTTAGTTTTCCTTTTAGAGATGTGTTTTCCGTGAAGGGGAATTGTAGAAAAGCAATACATGAGCCTGTGTCTGAAGCTAGGGAAAACACTGATTATATGAAGCCTATAGTATATGTGGTAGCACTATAGCGTTTCCTTCATATGACAGTAATCTAGCCTGCAACATCTACTTTCGGGTTTGAAATTAACCTGTAATTTAGTCTTCACCCCAAATGACAAAAATTCAAATGACTCAGTGGGGTGCCAGAAGATGCACTGTAAACAGGACTAGTGCGGGGTGCAGCCGACTTGGCTTAACACATGCTTGTTTCCCACCATGTCAGCTCATCAAGGTGAGCCCCTCTGCGTTTTACTTTCTTAGCACAGTTTAAAATCTTAATCTAGATACCATAGTAATCTCATCTAGGGTGACATAGCATTTGTATAATGGGCAGAATGTAAGGCTTTTATCAGTACATTGTGAAAGGCTTTCTTCTGTGAGAATTGTTGGCATGTATAAGAAAATGTTTCTCCAGGAGTCTCTGGTTGTCACAGAGTGCATTTTTTGTCTATGTTGTGAATGGTGCCTTAGAAACACATCTCACACTCTCTTTTTTAATGTGTAGTCTCTTAAAACAAATAATTGCCCCGAAAGCAGTGGTATTTTCACAGCATAGTATGTAGCAAAGTGCTTGGGCTGAGAGTCCAGGGGCCTGCTCCAGGCTCACCATCTGCTTACTCTGTTCTTCAGGCAGAGCCATGAGTCTAGAGGCTTTATTGGCTCTTCTCTTTAAAAAAAAAAAAAAAGAAGAAGAAGGGCATTGGACAGAATTGCGTCTGCTACCTCTGTACAGGCTCTTCTGGGCCCTGTGCACACTTCACACTCACTTGCCCTTTCAAAGGGAAAGGGACTTTTGAAGATCCACGAAAATACCTTTCAACATGCTTAAGAA
Source organism: Ondatra zibethicus (assembly GCA_004026605.1). NCBI lineage: Eukaryota > Metazoa > Chordata > Mammalia > Rodentia > Cricetidae > Ondatra > Ondatra zibethicus. The sequence continues at coordinate 35,434 of PVIU01003034.1, read as the reverse complement.
ACTCCAACTTAGTAAAATATCTTTTTCTTTTAAGTACCACGTTTACAAAGGTGCCATGATTTACAACGAAGCTGAGTTTTCAAGGCTCCCTTCTAAAGGCAAAAAGTTCAGAATTTTATAGTTCACTGATCAATAAGAAGAACACCCTAATTTTAGGGGGGACTGTTTTTGTACTTCTGAAGCCAGGGGGCTGGCCATTTCCTGCTCACCTATACAGCTGTGGGATGGAAGGTGCTGTGAAAGCGTTACCAAGTGCCTGCAGGTGCCCACCAGTCTGAAGCAGTGGCTGGTTCCAAAGGGACCTAAAGCAGTGGGGAAGACAGTGTGACAGTAGTCCTTGTGTGTGGGGACAGCAGCCAGATACCAGTTTACTGTACACACTCAGATTGTATCTATAGCAAAATCAGAAAATGCCTTCATTTTCAACCCCCCACCTACAACACTCTTTAAGAAGCAAAGTAATAAAGACAAAGTGGGGAAAGCAATGTGTCTGAACACGTGTTTAGAGCAAAGGCTTGTCCTGCCTTCTCCATGTGGGCTGAGGGGTTTTGTCTCAAGTTTGGTATTGACAGTTTCCTTGCTCATTACATATCTGTCTGTGTTGTTTCTGAGAGCCTAAACTGAATCTAGATATATCTTTTTCTTCATTGTCAATTTATTTTTCCAAGGGATGATTTAGCTGCTGCCCTTGAAGCCAGCATTGACTGCCATGAAAAATATAAAATATTACCTAGGATTCATGATGTCTTGTGTAAGCTAATAGAAAAAGGAGAGACCGATTTGATCCAGAAAGGTTAGTAACTACCTACTGTTTTCTTCTTGCATCTTTAGTCTGAATGTGGAGACATGAAAGGAAAATGTAAGAGCAGGCGAACACCTCCTGAGAAACTGTCGTTCTTCTGAGAGGAAGTGATTCTAAACATTTGAGAACCTCTGGGTTTCAGTGGCCGTTCCTTTGGGAGGGTTGCCCTCTGTTCTTTCAGGTGCACTCTCTTAGTGATCTGTCTTGAATGTACAGAGCCTCACTGGGTCCCTTTAGTGCTCGTCTTCAGTATTTAATGTCATCAATAAGTGCTATCAGATAAGGACTATGACAGTAAATTAGATAAAGCTATCATCTTTTTAGGCATTTATCTAGAATTTCATGATACTGTCTCCTTATGTTTTTCTCATGATCTGTGTGTTTTCCTCCCCTGCTGTCTAGCGATGGACTTTGTGAGCCAAGAGCAAGGTGAAATGACAATGCTGTACGACCTCTTCTTTGCCTTCCTGCAGACAGGAAATCACAAAGAGGCCAAGAAGATCATTGAGGTATGATTTTAACTTTGCTATGCTAATGTACAGCTATTTAGACTCTTAATTAGAATACATTTAAGAATTTTAACCTCTAATTATCCTTGTTCTGATTCATGTTAGTAGAACTCAGTCCCAATAATACCGGGAGGAGGTAGCTCGGCCAGCTTTGTTGTGTGTAGCTACAGTTCAGAAAAGGCAGTCTTCTTGTATATTGAATTTTTTTCCTCACTTGGCTAAATTTACTGTTACATATCAAAATGTTATTTGCATATTACATCTTGAATTGTAAAACAATTAAATTAAACTGGTATTCCTGGGTGTAAAGTTGCTAATCCTCTTTGCCAAAGAGTTCTTTGTTCTTAAAAGCAGTAGAATTCAATTTACTGTGGACCAGGCTCACGTTTATTTGTAATGCTTGTCTACAAATTAATCAGCCAAACAAGTACTGTCTGCAGTGGTTTGGCATTTAATTATTTAAATGTTCTTTCTTCTCCCTCTTTTTATTTATTTTTGTCCCCACTATGGTAAGCAGCTTATAAGAAATAGGTGACAAACCTGGCCTCTTTGGGATTAGTATATTTTATCTACACTTTACTGAATTTTTTCTTACTGGAATTGATAAGGCAGCAGCTAACATAGTCTGTCCATTTGGTGATTAATTTCATTATCAAACAATTCTCACTCTAGTAAGAAAGCATCCCCAGTAGACGTGGTGCATTAGGAAGAACGACGCCGTGTTACTGAAAACACTGCATCCTAAACACCTAAGGAATCACATTGCTCCAAGGCTGCTACCCCTGTCGTCCCAGGTTGGCTCTTGGTCTCCTTATTTTTATATAAATTATCCCTGGTCATGGGACTGAAGATTTAAACACATGATGTCATCACTGTATCTTCAAGACAGGATCTCACTGTGTAGCTCTGTCTACTCGAGCTCACTGTGTAGAGCAGGATGTTTGAACTCAAGAGACCCACCTGCCTCTGCCTCCCAAGTGCTGGGTTAAAGGTGTGCGCCTCCATGCCTAGCTTGTATCTTCAAATGTTTTTAAAGAAGAAAAAAAAATGTAATACAGGAGATAGTGAAATTAATTCAGAACTTTCTTCCGTTTTTCTCTATCTTGTCTGTCTACATGCCTGTCAGTCATAGACAGTACTTTTTAAACTCAGTTAATTTGTATTGTCTAGAAAATGGTTTCAGTAGATCTGAAGGTAGAAGCACATTCTGCCTTCCAGGTCTGATGCTCTGTGTGGCACTGTGCATAGGCCACTGACTGAGGCAGAGTACTGTGCCCCTCACTCTGCAGTGTAAGCAGGGACCAATAACAAAGGCAGAGGCCTGAGAGTGAGTTTCCTTTACCATCTACTAAGCTTTCCTCAGCTGCCTTATCTGCAAGAGGGAGTGTGGTATCTGTCTGTAAGACTCAGTCACATGGCGTGTGTAAAGTAACTTGCACATTTCCTGGATTATGGTGAGTGATCAATAATATCAATTCTCTTTGCCCCTCAAAGGTAGGGATTGTTTTGTCTCCTTTGTTCTGTATGATTTCAGTGTAACATCACACTGAAATATCACATCCTTGTATCACATACTTAACATAAAGTATGTGACTGTCGTGTAGGTAAGCAAGAGAAGACTGGCTTTTAACACTTTCCAGCTTTGCTCATATGGGTCAGTTAGGAATGACTGTTAAACAGTGGATGTGTATAAAATTAGTCAGCGATAAAGAATTCTGTGTAGGACCTGAGGAGATGGCTCTGTAGATAAAGTGCTTGTCTTGTAAGCGTGACGATCTGAGTTCACATCTCCAGCACCTATGGAAAAAGCCTGTATGGCAACATTTGTCTGTAATACTAGCATTAGAAGGCTGAGCAGGAGAAATCTTGGGGGTGACTGGCCAGCCCGTCTAGCTAATTAGTGATCTCCAGGTTCAGTGAGGGACACCATCTGAGGAAATGAGAAGAATAAACCTCTGGCCTCCACATATACAAGCATAGGCATGCACACTTGCATGGAACACACATGCAGGTATACACACAGAGAGAAAAATAAAAAATAACCATAGAACCACGGCAGTGGCCAGGGACAAGAAAGGACAGCAGGGAGTGTGATCTGTGAGACTATTTTTTAAAGGGTTTCCTCAGTGACAAGACTGAAGGGCAAGTTTGTTCCGTAGCTAATGGAGGGTTAGTTGTAGTGAGAATTTGTAACACTTTTTGTTATTAAAGTTAAAGACCTAAAGTTTTCAATGACAAAAGATACAAGCAAGACTGGATTTATGAATAGCATGGCCTGTTTTGTTTGTAGACTGAGCTGGTCTATGCATACATACTATGTGATATGGAGTCTTTTTAACATAGACTTGTATTTTATTTCTTTACATAGATCGCTATAGGAGGGTGAATTTTAGCTGATTTTTAAAAATATCTAAGGTATTTTCTGAATTCTTACAGTGAGTAGCTTATATTTGGAAAAGAATTGTTTTCTTCAAAGGGAAACAGAATGAGGATGCTATAAAATGGAGTAAATAAGTTGAGTCTTCAGGAGCTGAAGTGAGACCACCCCCCTTGAGTAGGAGGCTGGTGTGAGAGGAGTCTGTCTACAGAAGTTGTTGACCAACTTGAGGACTTTATGTATTATTCTGAGCATTTAGAAGAGTCATTTCTCCCTGCGTAGGAAATTTGGGGAGGCTCTCAGAAGGAAGTGGGTGTGGAGCAAACAGTGGCGTTTAAGTAAACATTGATGCATTAGGAAGCAGAAGAGAGGCAGAGAGGCGGCAAAGAATGGCCACTCCAGTTTGTTCTGGGACAGGCTCATGAGAACTCTTTGGAAGGGTGTTAGAAACCCTGGGGAAATGGAGTAAGCCAAAGAGTGACAGATTTTGGGTACATACAGGAGGGTTCTAGGACATTAAAGAGGGCTGAGGTAGTGAAGTTAATGAGGATCTCAGGGTCACAGGCATGGGAATCTAATGTCCTTAGTTAGCAGGAAGTCAGGTGACAGCACCTCCTCCCATGAGTGATGGAATGTGCTGGCTATCATCTCAAACCTCCTGGCATCTACACAGCTACCCGTTTTGACTGGTTTCTCACTTTCCTACAGACTGGGTCAGCGAGGTAGCCCTTTACAATTTCTATTGAGTGGAGTAGTTGCTGTCAGGGAGAGTTCTGTGGAAAGGGCTATTTCAGAATAGGTATTTCTAAGGAAGTAATGTCTGGGGGAAACCAGAAGGTGGATTGGGAGCTGACAACATAAAAGTGTTCCAGGCCAAGGAGGCTGACAGTCAAAGGCTCTGGGGAAGGACAGCACTGCCTTTGTTGTGCCTTGTGGGACGTTTGCTACATCCACATCCAGAGGAGTGCCATCCCTTGGATGTGCACACGCTCTTCAGGACCTTGCCCAGTGTCGGTATGTTCCTGTCTCACATTCTTCCCTGTGCTCAACTCTTGTCCACTGTACCAGCTCATCCGCCATAGACTCACATGTTGGAGTGAGCTGCACCATTGAGGACATGCTACAGCTTACTTCGTTATATCAGGAAGGGAAAGTCTATGAAATATATTCTGTATCTTCCTAGTAATAATCAGTCATATTCCCCACCCCAAACTGTCCTGTGTATAAAACAAGGTAGAAATTACAGGCTTACTTATTTTAAAATATGTCAAGCATAAAGACTCAATTTGAATACTTAGTCATCTAGTCATGTTTGTGGCCGTTCTGTCCTTCTATTTCAATGACTTACTTCATTTATGTGTAATTGAAATTAATGGGTTCGTGTGTCTTACTTAGTACTTCACTGTAATCAACTATTCCTTCATCTCCCTGCATGAAATTCATTAAAGGCTTCTCTAAGCATTTTAATGATCACATTGTTCCATTGTATAAATGAAACACATTTTATTTGTTTCTCCCTGGAGAAAAATTTTTCACTGCTGATGAGTCATTGTCATTCACGTCTTCACATCTTGCTTCTTCCTTTGGTTTTCTGGCCATTTTTTCCAGGTGCTTTCTTGGCAGTGAATTAATCTAATCAAGACAGAAATCTCCAGATAGGTGAAGATTTGAATAGACATCAGGTCTTCCAAAATTTAGTATAGCATTCCTCTTTAGAAATTATGGTCAAATGAGATGGTATTTCCTGGTAAAGAGAAAAACAAAACGTTACCTCATTCCTTTAGATCTAGTTTAAGTACTTCACTCACCTCCTAGCACTGGCGGGTTACAGAGCATAAAATAAAATATGTTTTGTCTGAACCACTTTGTTTTGAGGCTGGAAATTAGAGATGGCGCATATAGTCAGGAAAGGTTAAGTAATGGTATAAAATTGTACATAGCTTTTAAAGGTTTCCAGGAAGAAGGCTGTCATGTGTCACTGCTGGCTGTGACAGGCCGGCCACTGCACAGCTCTAGTCACGGTTACGCTTTCACCATACCGCTAACCTCTGGGACTCAAACCTGCATCGTCACTATGCAGTGTAGCGACAGCCGGGACTTTGTCATTTGTGAGCCTCACAGAAACCCCCCGAGAAACAGCTAGGGCAAAGAAAGTCGGGTAGCTGTGGAGTTTGAAGTCAGGACAGTTCCTAAGTCTCTGGTTTCTCCAGCCCTGTCCCGTCTCCATGCTCTCCGGACACGCTGCCCCCAACTCGTGAATTATCAAAACAGCTTTCTCTAAAGCTTGCTTCCCCCTCTGCTCGTTTCGTTTTCTTCCATTTTATTGAAACTGAGGTCAATTTGCTGTCCTCTGCAGGGGGACTCTCAATTTGGTGGCTTCAGATTTAACACTAGAAGTTTGGATTCTAGTGCAGTCTTTATTACTTTTTTTTTTTAACTTGATGAAAATAAAAATTTTATCCCAATTTGCTTTCCTTAATAGAGTCAGAGCTCAATCTTAAGTCCACTGCTGATTTTAAAGCTAGTGTTCTCTCTAGCTTCCAGAATCTCGCAGTATGCCAGGCCTCCTGACACGTCAGCTGGGAGTCTCCTTTCCACTGTCTGGGTAACTGCTGAAGAGAAGCGTGGCTCTTCACAGTAGACTGTTCATTGACTTGCTCTCTGAGTGCGCATCTGAACGTCAGAGAAAGGGACAAAGACTGAAGGCTCGCTGAGCGCCGCTGTGCGGTCCAGTGTCCTCCCACGTCTAATCTGGCCGTAGAGGCACTGAGTGCCATGGTGCCCATTGTCATCCCACGTCTAGCCTGGCCATAGGGTACAGAGTTAAGTCAGTTTCTGGGGAGCCCTGTACATACATGCTTTTTACTGCACTGACTAGAGGGAGTGGCCACAGGGTGTGGTTTATTGAAATCAGTTTTCTTTGGCCATTCCATTAGTATTGGCAAGAAAAACGAAAGCAAGTAAAAATTGACTGTGTCAGTCAAATTTAAGTTCATGTGAAATAAAGGTTAAAATGCAGTAGAAAAATTTTCATGTCCTTCACTTGAAAATTATTTTATATTTGTCTTTATTAACATGCATAGGCATTGTGCTCATAGAGGATTATATTAAAGCTATCAAGTAATGAAAACATTTTGTTTTACTTTCTGCCTATACAGTTGAGCTCAGTGTTGCATTAGAACTGCAGAAAGCTGTGCTTTACGGCCCAGGAACTTGGGTAGAAACAAACATGGCAGTCTTTCTGGTAGAGTAACTACTTAGCCTCGCCGTCCATTAAGTAAATTATATGTAAGGAAAATCAGAAAGGACTAGAGGTTACCTCATTAGTTTAATGTGCAGTAGCTGGCCTTCGATTATTATATTTAACATCTCAGTTAGAATTCAGTTCTTCCCTGCGTTTCAGTGTGTTTTCTATTGCTGCTTTCAGCTGCGGTGTTTAAACTTCAGTAAGATGCTCAGAGATAAGCCAGACGCATTGGCTGTTTCAGCAGCCTAGGAGATTTAGTTAATCTGACCTAGATGTTCTTTTGATGATTGAGGTTTGTATATGAAAACAGTTCTCAATTTCAAAATGGAGCATGGGGGAGGTGTAGCATATACGTCAGCTGTCCTGCCCACAGCAGGGATTAATCAGCCCTGAGCAGGAAGAGTTAGCGCGAGGTTGTGCTGTTCAAATCTTGTGGATTTGGATCAGTAATAACACTGGAAGTTGCAAGTGAATGTAGCCCTTGCATTTTCCATGTTCTAAAGAGGCGAAAGAGGATTATTTGTTTTTTTTCCAAGAGCTTTCTATGTACATTGATGTTAATTTCATATTTGTTAAGATGTATGTGGAAAAGTAGATATGAGGGAATCCTTGAATACAGTCCATGCCTAGGTGTAGAGGTTAATATCTGAAAGTGTGTTCCAATGTCAGTTTACTTAGCGTGTGATTTTATACCCCAGAACACAGATCCTTGCATGGTTAAATTAGAGCACACAACTTAAACTCTGCCAGTTTCTGTCCTGCAACCCAAGCTGCAAGATGGTACTTTGTACATCAGCTCTTCATTTAGCACTGTGCAGTGCCTTTGTCTTTAACTAGAAATACCGGGGTGCAGAGTGTGGTGTTGTACTCCTGTAGTTGGCTACTGGAGAGGCCGAGGGAGGAGGACCGCCTCAGTCTAGAGGTCAACCAGGGCAACAGAGCTATACCTCAGTCTGAAAATACCAATAGCCTGGGATTTATAAATAAGCCCTGGTATTCTGGGGACACCTGGCTTCAGCAACCACCCAGTGGAGAGAGCAGGCACAGGACCTTCTCCAGGTTGGCACACAGCCAGGGCAGATGAGTATGTAGTTGTCTTATCTTGACCCTGTGATTGAAATGCAGTGTTCCGTGGTGAAACCCTCTTACAGATGATGCAAATGCTGTCATTACAGGCACAAATCCTTGGAATTATGTTGAAATGGTTTGTCTTTTATCCCAGTATCCAACATTGTGAAATACGTGTTTTAAGCCAGAGTTCCTGACTAAACCTTCAGAATTTCTAGTTGAGTGTATAACTAGCATACATCTCAGTTATTGAACTAAGCCAGAACTAAGCTAACGTTCAGTACTTAGCCAGGTTTAGATGCTAGGTAGCACATGTAGTGCTTGGTAGGTAAAGTTCTTTTATTAAAGTATGTTTCTTCTAAAACTGAAAGCTGCTGGTTTTTTATTAAAATTAAGGTTCTGATTCTACATAGCAAATTAGTAAGTTTTGTCTATTGAATCTGTTGGGGTGTTGAAGTGAGTGAGTGGAGGGTGGAACATATGAGTTATGGGGGTGACTGCATGTGCATTTATGTGTTTATCTTTACATATTCTTGGGTTTATTTAGTTAATTATTATTATTACAATTAATGAATAAAATGTAATCATTTTAGTATTTAAAGATTTTTGGAATGGCATGCAAGGTCCTGTGTTTAAACTCCAGTACCAAAACAAACGAACAAACATAAAACAAGATTATTGAGTGAATATTGAGTTGGGAAGGAGCATCTTGAGATAAACTTAGAAAGACATCTGTTAAACATGGGCTCCATTATATGCCTGGAGGCCTGTGGTCCTCGGATTCTGTACAAGTTTCCTTTAGCATGTATGTGGCAGTGAGTTCATTAGAGGGAACAAACTGTCTTCCAGGGAGAGTTATGGTGTGTCTTACATGTTACGTGGTGGTTCTGTTTTTCAGACTCCAGGCATGAGAGCTCGGCCTGCAAGACTTCAGTGGTTTTGTGATAGATGTATTTCCAGTAATCAGGTTGGTGTTTAATTTCTGATGTCTGAAGCACTTAAAACTCAGGAGTAAGTGAGTGTCAGCATTTGGGAATTCACAAGATGTCCTTGTGGACACAGTGTTCTCTCAGTGCATCTCCAAATAAATAACAGCATATTTTGTGTTCCTGGGGTACATTAGAAGTCCTAATCCTGGAGGTTTTCACCTGCCTTCCTCTACTTGGTGTGAGCAAGCTGGCAACATACAGCGTGTTGTGGCAGGAGGAGATGCCCTCCCTCCAAGCTCACTACTTCTGTTCATACCGTAGAGAGGCAAAACCCTGGCACAAGGCAACACACCATCAGGGTTGTCCCCCTGTGCCTTCCCATTGTTCTGTATGTCATCAAGATGCTCTCTGGCAGTCCTGTGGCTTAGTTACTCATCTTGTGTTGTTTGATTTCAAGGGCCTTTTAAACTTTAAAACACATCTGGGCGATGGCAGCTTACACCTTTAATCCCAGCACTCGGGAGGCAGAGGCAGGCAGATCTCTGAGTTCGAGACCAGCCTTGTCTACAAGGCGAGTTCCAGGACAGCCAGAACTGAAATACAGAAAAACCCTGTTTCAAAAAACCAAAAACACAAAACAAAAACCATTTTGTTACTGTAGTAAAATACTCAGAGCACAGTGATTTGGTTTCAGTGTGAGCTCCGTGGGGTTAAACAGATACACCCTTGCTGTTGTGCTTGACCCTTAGTCTGTTGGTAGAGTTAACCTGTGGTAATGTTAGCTCATTCAAAGGGTCATTCTGCTGCTTGTGTTAACTGTAAAATATACTTTTTACATGGTGCAAATCTACCTGTTAATTTTTTAAAGGTCGAAACTCTTGAAAAATTAGTGGAGCTGACCCAGAAGCTGTTTGAATGTGATAGAGACCAGATGTACTACAGCTTACTGAAACTACACAGTAAGTGACGGTGCTCCTCTTGTTGGCTCTCCAGTCTGCAGTGGCCACAGCAGGGAAGCCTGAGGGACTGTCAGATGTGAATCTTCAACACAGCGGAAGCAAGGCTAGCTGAGCATTACATTGTATCACTAGCTGTTGTGTAATGTTTATAAGTCTGATGTCCTTGCTGCAGTAATGAGGCAGTAAAAGTCCTCTGCTCAGTCCTTTCTTCCTGTGTTCCTGGAGCCCAGAAGGGTAGGTGACACAGCCCTGTGTTAAAGATCTGTGGCATTCATCTACACCTACCAGGCCTGCGGCCTCTGTGTACCCTGGTGTGTCCTGCCTGTGTAAGCGAAGGATGAGGCAGACACTGAGATTGGGTGGGTGTGAAAAAAAAGATTTCTTTTTGATAGCGTTTCCTTCTTAAAAATGAGGGCATACTAACCACCAACAAGGTCCAGGAACATGGGACATGCTCTGTTGCTGCTGAAAGGTCAGTGTGCTCGGGGTTGAGTGGGACCTTGAGTGTGAGTCCAGTCAGTTCACAAAGTGATCCCACTTCCCCTTAGATGCTCTCGCTGTTCTGTGAATTGTGTAGGAGGCCATGGGTTCACACTAGTGTTCTGTACTAGACCTGAGAGAACAAATCCAAACGGAGTTACTTACTTAGCCAGGTGATCCATGCTAGAAACCAAAACTGAATTATTTTACCTTCTAAGAAATCAGGAGAAGAACAGATAGACACACTGAGAAGGAAATAAGTGAGATTGAGAGAATGGGAATTTCCACATCCTCAACAGGCCAGTTAGTGTGACAGGGTGAGATAGTCCTCTGCTTCAGTCTTGACAAGGAATGGCTGTTTGAGATGGCTGCTCTGTTTCCTTTTGGTTGGTTTGGTTTTGTGTATGCTTGGGATGGTTCCTTCCTGTCGGCAAAGCCATTGAACACTCATGCTTTACACAATGAAATGTTTTCTAATCTTTTAAGCCAACTCAGAACAGAAAAAGAACCCAAAGCCCCAGAATTTAATATTAATAGGATGTTTTGAGGATTGCTATCTTTTCTCTCCTGTTTTATGTAAATCCTGAAGTAGCTTTCCCAGTCACTCCTATAATAGCTATGAGCATACTTACAGGCACAGGTCTTGTAGGAACATGCGCATCTGTGTAAAAACTATATATTGTTTGTTTTGTTTTTGTTCTTCCAGACCAGGTTTCTCTGTGTAGCCCTGGCTGTCCTGGAACTCACTCTGTAGACCAGGCTGGCCTCCAACTCAGAGATCCACCTGCCTTTGCCTCCTGAGTGTTAAGATTAAAGGCATGCACCATCGCCGCCTGGTGTTAAAACTATTATTTAATATGTATATTTACATTTTTTACAATCTTTTTCTCCATTTTAATCATCTATAAGTACTAATATACTAATATATCCTAGAATTCATTTTACTAGTCCCCTGTTTCTGTGAGTAGATTTTAGTTTTTCCATGTACCTAAATCTTGGTTTGTATGCTTAATTTCCATGTGACTAAATTCCAGGTATTTGTCTTACTACTGAAGAGTGATTTGGATGTTGTTGTGATGTTTAAGTGGAAGGTAGGCAGTGATGCTCCCTTTTGCTCTTGCAGATTGAGATTATCTTATCCAGCTCTGTTTCTGTCGTGGTGGTTCTGCTTCATCAAACAGTGAATGAATTAATGGCTTTGACTTTTTAAACATGTTTTTAGTGGATGCTTCTTTAATATCATTATTGTCCCTGTATTAAACATTTTCTCGCTTTGACGGTACTTCAGTTTATACATGATGTTTTGTTTTCTTCATTTTGATGTTGTTGTATTGAGGCAGGCCTCCTTTGTCTCTGTGGCTTCTGAAATCCATATATAGACAGGCTGGCCTTGAACACCTGCCTCCTTAGTGCTGGGCTCGGAGCCTTGCACTGCCTAGCTAGGCCGTGCTGCCTTCACGTACAAAACAGTGGATATTGGCTTATCATTTGTGTACGTATATGGCTCTGTCCTAAAACAGCTGCCTTTGATTTGTTACTTTACATTAAAAAGCCCTTGACTGTGGCTTTTCTAATTTTACAGCCCTAATGTTTTAATCTACTTCAAGTTATTTATGGTTTTTTTCTTTAAACACATATAGTTGTTGACATTTCATGCTGTGTGTCCTTCCCCTCTTCTGCTATTATACTAGTAAAATGGATATATTGTAAGTACTAAAGATTCACAGAGCATAAGAGTTTGCTGGCTGAGTGTGGAAAGTCAGTGTGCACTCCACCGCCAGCTCCCTGGCTCAAGGATGCTTCTGTCAGCTGGCTACTTTGGTGATCTCCAAGCACTGACTATTTTGACTGCATTCTGGTTTGTTTTCAACTCTACACTGAGTATCCTACACTCTGTGCCTTTTTTAACTAATAATAAGAAATAAATTCATTAGAAAACACAAATATTTACATTTTGTTTTCACAGTTTGTAAGAGTTTGGTGTCCTTCAGACCTCCAAATTCGATGATTTTTTTTTTCTTAATGAATTTATGGCTTTTTAAAAACTGTTTTGTTTCAGTTATTTTGATATTCAAATTACAGTCTTTGGTCAGAAGGGGTCTCTTCCTTTTAGCTTGTGTGACGTCTGACATACCTACAATTAGTCTTCGATGGCTGCTTTCAGGGTCAGGCCAATGGGGCATGACTCCTGCACTAGCAGAGTGGTGCCTAGTCAACCAGCAACTGCAGCTGGGGGACTTCAAGCAGCTCAGTACCGACACCAATACTCTAATCGTTGTCAGCTTTAGAGTTCAAACCCTGGACTAGACTTTATCTGTTTAGTGACTCAGAAATGCCCCAGGACCCCAGGATTGTAGTCCACAGTTTTGTCTATTCCCATAAAGCTTCACTGACTTCTGAAACCCTTTGTCTAGACAAACTCCTTCAACATCAGTTAGAGTAGCCCACACCCTTGTTCCAGCCTGGATTTGTGGCCTTTTAAATCTTTGAATCACAGCTTGGCATTATTTATTGCCACAGAAAGTATTTATTATCAAGAAAGGCATATTCTTCTGACATTCTTGTTAGATTTTTGTACACAGCAACAGATTTTGATAGTCTGATTGGTTTGATTTTTTTTTCCCCCCTTAGAATTTTGGGTTGTATTTTATGATACTGCTACTGTTAACCTTGCCCTGAAAGCCTCCCTTCTGTTGGACTTTTGCCCCATAAGAACTGCTCCATGTGTTTCTTACACACAGTAAAGGTTCTTGGGCTTGGATTTTTTTTAAAATTCAACTTTTATGCTTTTAAATATTTATAATACTTAGGTTTTACGTTACAGGAGAAGATTTCAATAAAGGGGAGGTATAATTATAAGAATATTGCTTTAAAAACTAATTGTAAATATAAGGCTTATGTTAGTTAGATTGACTTTATAAACAAGTGTGTATAGAATCACTCTGAACTTTAGGTTAATTTCCATTACTTAAAAACAGGGGTTGCAACCTTTGTATGACTATAGATAGTGCTGCTCACCTTTTTTTTCTTGCTTGCTGATTTCTAATTGAGTGTGTTAAAGTTTGTATTCCTAGCAGTCACTACTTGTTTAAAAATTTAGTTTTTCTTTTTGGAGGTCAGGATTTGGAGAGACAGCCTAGGGGAATGTCACTCATTTTAATGGTGATAGTTTCCCTCTAGTGTAAGAAGTGGAAACAGTCATGTTTTCTAAGATGGTTGTGCTCAAGCTTGTCTCCCTGATGCTTCTCATATACACATTTGCAAATTCAAGCAAAGGGACATGTAAAGCAGGACTGTTGTTTGTTATTATTTGTGAAGACTGACTATCACAACATAGAAGTGATTAGCGTCTTAGTGCAAAGGCATCTACCACCCTAAAGACTTAGTCAGCAGTGTTATCCGCTGCCATAAAAATGTAAAACACTCAGGCAGAGATCCTTCAGCCTCAGGTGAGATGTAGACGTCTTAATTCCTCACTCAAGTCAAAGCCCTGGACATTTGTCACTTTGTAAGAAAAAGTCATGCATCAGAGGACTCCCAGTCATTCCAGAGCCATAGGTGTTCACAAGGCAGTGCACACATGTTTATCTCTGCAAACTCGCTTCTGATTTTGATTTTACATTGAGCAATTTTCCAGTTACTTTAAAAACAAACTTTTATCAACATGATTTTCAAAGTTTTGGATAAAAGCCTGGGGTGGCTTGTCACTATTTTTGTTTTTGTTTAGTTTCTGTTTGTTTGTTTGTTTGTTTTGGCAGAGAAAGTATTTCTGTGGCTCATAATTAGAAAGATAACACAGAAAAGTCTCCTCACCTCTGGGCTACAATCACTAATATTTCCTCTCCCTGACAACAGCATTTGGAATAATGCCTTCTTGAACATAAAGTAAGAATGTCCTAAACCTGTAAGTTCTGCTTAGCTTAGTCATTGGTTTTCGATTAATCAAAATTCTACAGAAATAAATGGTGACTGGCAACGAGCTGATGGTGTCTGGAATAAAATGCAAGAAGAAAATATTATCCCTCGTGAGAGGACATTGCAGCTGTTAGCAGAGATCCTGAAAACCAGCAACCAGGAGGTTCCCTTCGACGTTCCTGAGGTAATTGTCTTTAGCATAAGCCCAACAGGGTTTTGTCGCCGTATATCCCTAGGCCCTGTTTACCCTAGTTTCATAGTGCACAGGTCGCTGGATTTAACCATTTTTGTTGAACTGAGTAATTTTATTTTAAAGTTGTGGTTTGGAGATGACAGACCTTCCCTGAACTCTTCACCACCCCCAGCGGTAGAAACTGATACTGAGAAGATGTTGTTGAATGCCTGCAGATTGAGAAAGAACAAAGGTAAATACCCACAGGGTCTTGTTTCTGATCGCAAGCAACGTGCGGACTGAGTCTCGCACACGAGGTGCTGTTGGACAGAGAGACTGGGCTGCAGACAAGGGCACACACATTATGTATTTAGATTAGCAGAGATACTGCACACTTGGGGAAATTTTAATTATTTTATTAAATATGTATTAGTTATGATAGTAATTTAATAGTTATGATAATATTATAATTTATAAGCCAGTGTCATTTTGAGGTTGTATAAAGTATTTAAAGATGAAAACAAGAACAAGGGCCAGATGTTAAGAACAATTGTTAGGTATAGATTGTGGGCTTATGTGAGGCTGAGCTAATGGTGATACTCTTGGCTGATTGGAATGTCTTTGTGAGATGGGGTCTCACTCTGTAACTCAGGCAGGCTTCAGGCTGATGAACCTCCACTCTTAGCTTAGAGCAAATGCTAGGATTACAGCTATGCACCATCATGCCTAACTCATATATTACCTTTTTAAAAGTTGTTTTTATTTAAATGAAAACATTTAACTAAGTGATTAAATATTATACAGTCATTCCACTGTTTGTTTTAGCCTGTAATTCAGAGTTATATACAGATTTTGTATGTCTCAAGATTCAAATATTTAGCATGATACTAGGGCTGGAGAAATGACTTGGTGGTTAAGAGCACTGGCTGCTCTATTCCCAGCACCCACATGGCAGCTCACACTTGTCTGTATGTAACTCCAGTTCCAGGGCTTCTGACACCCTCATCCATGTAGGCAGAACACCAGTGAATATAAAATAAAAATAAATTATATATTAAAAGAAAATTCAGTGCTTATAGTAGTACCTGTTGGGATAGTTGTGGTTAATGGGTTTGTTACATGGAAGTGCTTACATAAACAGTTTACAAGTAATAGCAAACTCAATTTCTGTGGTATCGGAATACAGCTAATCACGTTTTCTATTTTTGTTTTATTAATTTCGAATATTCAGATAGTACTTAGCCCTCATTTAACAAACAAACTATGTGAACTAAGAGGACAATAGCAACATTCCATCCTAACTTTGCAGTCCCCTTTAAAGAAAACAGGTGCATTGTGTACTGAGTAGCAGATTCTTTTGTGTTTTCATTCTTGTATGCCATGATTTTAAATGATTTATTTTTAGTAAATTTTATTGTATTCTTATATTAGGCTTTGTCTTAAAGTTTATGATGGATTGATAGTGGCATTCAAGAGGTGAGTTACTAGGGGATGAGACTCCTGAGACCCCATGTCTTCCAGAGGATCTAGGCAGTTAGTGGTTGCTAGGGGAAATGAGTCATTCCTCAGTTGTGTCACCACAGGAAAGTAACTTTTGCTCAAGTAGCTAACAACAAGCCCGTGCTGGTCCCAGCATTCCCAGTTAAATACAGTGGGTCACACTCAAAGTGATGGCGAAGGCATGCATGAAAGTAGGGTGGGGCTTCTTGGGGCTTCTTAGGAAGAATTGATTAGGTGAGAATATGAGAGGCATAAGAAAGGAAGATTGGGGCTGAACATGATTAAAGTATATATGTATGTGGAAGTTAAGGGGAAAAGATTTCCTTTCCTCCCTTTTCAGATGGTAAAATAACCAAGTAGTCTAGGTATCTGTTGGCATAACCATTAACTAATATAATTCCTTGTTGAGTGTCTGTGCTTTTCTACCTTTTGCTAATGCCTGGTTCAGTAGGCATTAACAAAAATCTGATAGAAGGCACTTGGTGATATAATCACTAAAAAGGATTGTGCTTTGGGAAGCTTATTTAAAACCTGATTAATTTGCATGACTATGGCTTTGATTCACACAAACCTAATCTCCTTCACTAAGACCCCACTAATATAAATATTCTCAGACCTTTTTTTGTCCCTCCCAATTTAATTTCCAGGTTTAAATAAAATTTGGACATTGCCACTTGAGTTTTAGTGAGGAGATAATACAAACTTCCCTAACTTGTACATACAATCTCAACTATTTGCCTATTCTTGTGGTCATTAACATTATGTCTGTACCCATCTAAATGCATTGCATTTCTTTCCGGCAGTTTTATGTTCCTTAGAGGGCCGTCTGTGGGGAATCGGTTTCACTGGATCTCTGTTGTGATGTGTTTATACACACGAGTGGATTATAGTTTCAGTTGGCTCTTTAGAGCCAAGCAATTTTATTTTAGAAAAGTGAGTGACTGAAAAGTGTAGATACTTCTTTTTGGTAACATCTTTTCATTCGCTGACAGTTATTGTGAACAAGTGAAATAAAACTGTTAATCAGTCAAACAAATGTTGCCTAGTTTACTTGGTAGATATCTGTATATTTGAAAATTGTATGTTTTTGTATAAGTCCTGTCGTAGCCAAATAATTTGATCTTCTAATTTTAGAATTATAGGCTATATTCACTTTAATGCTATTGTGTTGAAATATGAACCATTGTAACCACCCACTTATAGATTAAAGATAGCTTGAAAGTGAATCTTTTGCGCCCCTCAATCTAAATTATACCTCTGGTTTATTTGGACTTTAACACATACTTTGCGATTTATTTTGAAACTGCTATCATCTTTTGAAGTCAGAAGAGCTGATTTTCATTTTTATTAGCAAGAATATAATTTACTGACCCAAGGCAAGTATGAAAAATAATTTGGAAAAGAAATCCTTGAGACCCCACTGTTGTCAGTGGGCAGCGCTTCCTGCACTGCCTTCATCTTAACAGTTTTAAAGAGTGGTGGTGCGGTCGGTGCCTGTCTCTAAGAATTGGTAACAGTGGGGATATATGTCTTGGGTTTTTTTTTTTTGTTTCTTGTGTTTTTGCTCTCTCTTTAAAATTTTTTTCTCTCTTTTAGATGCATATAATATCTTCCTCAAAGCTCAAAAGCGAAACATTGTATTTAGCAGTGAAACTTACAGCACTCTGATAGGCTTGCTGCTGAAGAAGGATGATTTTACACAAGCCATGCAAGTGAAAGACTTGTAAGTATGAGTTCATTTGTCGAAACCCTTCACTTTAAAGAAATACTGCTTTAAATGTCTCAACTGCCCATAGAAATGCCATCAAAGGTTATTTAATTTTGTGGGTTTTTTGTGTGAAGCAGGGTCTCGCTGTTCTCCAGGCTGGCTTCACTTGGAGCAGCCCTTCTGCTTCTTGAGTACTGGGACGGTAGGCATGTTTGCCACCACTCCAGGCCACGTTTGTGCTTTGATTACAGCAGTCGCATTCAGACCGCTCACCTGTTTATGTACTCCATCTGTCTTGTGCATTTATTCAGTTGTGAATTGAATAATCTACCTCTAGACCTTATCTACACCTCAATTAATGGCTTAAAACATTTTTTTGCAATGTGCCCTGTAGGTTGTAAGCACGGGGTCTAAGGTACGGAAGTCATTATGGAACTCTATCTTATAATAACCAAAGGAGTTCTGAAATGAGTAATTTGGAAAGACTAGGACATAGAAAACAGCAGGATTTTGTGTTGATAAATAAGTTAAGTTAAGAAAACTTAAACTTTTAAGGAAGAAAACTTAAAAACTCAAAAACCATTTAATCTTGAGCGTTGGTCACAAACCCTCTAAAGACATCCCAAAGTAAAATTTAGTTATCTTTATCTTGGGCTGTGGAGATGACTCATGGGTAATGTCCTTGCTGTGCAAGCATGAAGACATGGGTTCAGATCCCCAGAACCCACCTGCAAGCTGGGCAAGCTGGCCGGAAAGATTAGCTATAACTGGTGAACTTCAAGTTCAGCAAGAGGCCCTGCGTCAGTAAATGAAGTGGAGCAATTAAGGAAGACACCAGATGTCGGCTTTGGTTCTCCACCTGTGTTCATGTACATGCCTGTCTATACACACGTGCAAATGTACACTCACGCATACCACATACCACACACAAAACTTAATTGGGCTTGTGCATGGGCATCAATTGAGCCTTCTTTCCATAGCCCAATGCTAGGGTTCTGATGTTGAGTGACCAAAGATTGTGCATTTTACAGAGATCCCAGATAATTGATGAGTCATGTGCCTAAAATAAAACATTTTGTTAGCATATCCTTAACGGTGAATTGTGCTATATATCATGTATACTTCATGACACCCTGTTTCCTAGAGTGTTCAATGCTGCGTGTGCCTCTCAAGGAAGGCTACTGACCTGGCAGAGTTCCAAACTGCAGTTGCCACTATTTAGTGGGGCAGAATGAACATTTTTCAATGAAATAGACTGGAAAATACCAAAGCACTTCAAGTAGTAAAGATCACTTTGTGGAATATTGATTTCCACTGATGTGCATTTTGTATGTGTTTGCTCAGGTGTGGCTCCTATAAGACATGCCTGTGGTTCTACTGTAGGTCTTGATTTTAGAGGGAGTTGGCCCTGAATGTTCGAAAAATAGCTCTTTTATTCTCCTTTCACCCACAACCTGTAAAATATAGGCTCATATTCTTTTTTTCCTCTAGATTTTTATGAAGCCTTTTCACAATATGATTGACGTATTAAAAGATATACATATTTAATGTATACATCTCATTAACTTTGGGGATAAGTATATACCAATGAAACTAGCACCGGCATCAAGGCCGTAAACATATCCATCACCATCTGGAGCTCCTCCCACCTCCTTTATCCTCATCGTCATATCAGTGTTGGGTTTTCTGAGTCTGTGTAATTAGACTGATGATCTGCCCTCTTAGTAGTAGCTGTAGGCCCTGCCGTGTAGACTCTAGAACTCACCCGCCTCGCTGGTATTCATACTCGCTCCTCCCATGCTTGGCAATCTTCATTCTGCTCTCTGTTTTCAAGTTGGGTGTTTTAGATCCCACACTTTGTGCAAGTCAGAGCACTTACATTCCAGCTGTGATATCCTACAAGGATTAGTCTGTGGCTGCTTTCCCCGTGTAGCTATGTGGGCCCAAGAGAATCCAAGATCCAAATCTTTCAACAGAGGATTTGTTACACGGCCTTGGACCAATAAAATGTTTATCATTATGTAGAATTGTGGCCTGGGTTAAACCTTTGTTGGGTACCTTTCTTGAAAATAGCCAGATGATGGTGCACGCCTTTAAATCCAGCGATTGGGAGGCAGAAGCGAGTGGATTTCTATGAGTTCAAGACCAGCTTGGTCTACAGAGAGAGTTCCAGGACAACCCCTGCACTGGAACTATTTGAATTCTCTGATTAATTGTGTTGCTGGAAGTATGTCATGTTCAGTGCATTTGTTTCCTGGCTGTCTCTTCACCCCCAGCTCTGCGTCAGAGTGGTTGGGCCAGCAAGAAGCCTCAGCAGGTAAAGGCTGACAACCTAAGACGGACTCCAGCAAGTTGTACTTTGACCGCCATATATTGTGTGTGCCCACATAGATGCACATAGACAACTATACAAACAAGTATAAAAGTGACTTTAACAAAACAAACAGTGGGTCACTTGATTTTAAGGTAACCACCATTCCGGCAGTTCTTACTCTAAGTCCAGAGTACTATCTTAAGCGATTCTGAGTCTCTGGGAACAAATACTTAGAACCTAAGTAGAACCTAAGAAATGGTTTACTTGGGAAGCCGAGACTCATTTAACAGCTGCCCTGCTTTACCTGTAAGAACAGCGCTGGTGTCCCCTTGCCTTGACTGGCGTCCTGTGTCTGTCTGTCTAGAAATGCTACTGAACCTCTCACTGATCTCACTGGCTTGGCCAGTTCTTGTCACTCTCAGTGGCATAAATTAGAAGCATTAGTCCATTCATTGCTCTGAAAATAGGGAATTTTCCATGAAATACCGTCTTTAGTTTAGTTAATATTTGCAGCTGTGATAAGCTGTACAATGCATACTCTTTTTTTCTTTGACAGTTCAAAAAAAAAGTCTGAAATTGTATGCAGCCCACTTCAGTAGCCACCAGCCTTAATGTGACTGTTTAAATGTATAAAATGAAATATAATTAATTACATATTTCCAGCAGCTAGCAGCTAACCCCATTGAAAAGCATAGATAAGAGAAGGCAACTGAAAAATAAAACTAAAGATTAGGATCCAGAATTAAGTTTCTTTATGTTTGAATGATCCCACTGCAACGGTTTCTGTGAGTAACTTTGTGCTTTTTCTCTCTTTGCCAGATTAGAATACATTTTCCTTGTGGTTGGCCCTTTTCTACTATACAAAAGATAAGGGAAACTTTGTTCCTTCTGATATTAATCTCTACTTTCGTTAGTATTTGAAACAAATACAGGGAACTTCTTGAAGAATATTAAATGATGTTATATGTTTTCAAAAGGCTCATTGCTTATTGTTGTCAGATAAGAGACAAGATTTATTATCTTATTTTAGATTTTTTTTGTTGTTATTATTTTGGGGTTTTGTTGGTGGTTTGGTTTGGTTTTTAACAATTTCTCTCACTCTGTTGCCCTTGCTGGCCTGATGCCCTCTTTATAGAGCAGGCTAGCCGTGACCTCATAGAGATCTACCTGCCTCTGCCTCCTGAGCGCTAGGATTAAAGTCTTGAGTTCATGCCCGGCAGGTCTTAAACTGTAAGTAATACTCTTTTTTGTTTGGTTGGGTTTTTTGTTTGTTTTGTTTTGTTTTTGTTGTTGTTGTTGTTTCGATACAGGGTTTTTCTGTGTAGCTCTCACTGTCCTGGAACTCAGTCTGTAGATCAGGCTGGCCTGGAACTTAGATCCTCCTGTCTCTAGAATGAAGAGACAGAAGGATCTTTATTCCTCCTGCCAGGAACAAAGGCGTGTGCCACTGCCTGACTATAAATAATATTCTTAAGTGAATAGGATATACTAACACTGGTGTGAGAGGTAGGATTTTTATTTAATCATTCTGCCGGTTGGGAAAGCCAAGTCCTGGGCTGGAGAGATGGCTCAGAGGTTAAGAGCACTGGCTGCTCTTCCAGAGGTCCTGAGTTCAATTCCCAGCAACCACAGGGTGGTTCACAACCATCTATAATGGGATCTGGTGCCTCTTCTGGCAGAACACTGCATACTTAATAAAGAAAAAAGAAAGAAAGCCAAGTCCTTTAAGCGGGTAGTGAGGATGGGCACACATGGTGTCTTTGGCTGATTTCTTGGGTTGGTAGGAATAGTGGTCCCGCTTCTCTTATACTGTGCTCAGGGTTTTCTTAGGTTTGTGCAGCAAACCGTGGAGAGTTGAAGAGGTCATTGCTGAGCCAACCAGGCAAATGGCAGCGATTGCTCTTGCTCCTCATGACCTGTGACTGTTTCCTAATCGTGAGCTCAACTCTGAGGCATTAAGGAAGCTAAAATTTTGTCACTAGAGACATCCAAATAGCGCAGCAAACAAGCCGCTTCCAGTTAGGTTTTAGGGTTCTGTTTGTTTATTTCTGTTTAGTTTTAGTTAATTCTTAGGATTTGGTGCTAAGTAAAGCTGGTTTTGCTCTTGAATTTTAAAAGTTAGGAAGTTTGTTGTTTAGTCTGGTTAAGTGGAATTTTAAATTTTAGTGTAACAATGGTTTTGGTTCTATGCTCTGTTTAAAAGCTTTAAAAACTATCTAGATGACAGAAATTTGAAAATTAATTAACCATATTGGCATTGGTTAGTAATATGCTTTAGTTTATATTTAAAGTACTCAGTACTGAAAATAAAATGTTCATTTTTATTGCTGGAAGAATAGTTTTACATTTTATAATTAGAGAGAGAAAGAGGAAAAAGTATCCAGCTTGGATCCAGCGAACAATGCAGGGCATGCGGTTATTTTAGTCACCTAATATGTCAGCACTCAAGAATCTGAACCGATTGTTTAAAAAAAATCTTGTACTTTGTTTCTTTTGTTGCTCATTTCCAACTTTGTCATCTGTCAGAATGCAAAAAAAAATTATCCTTCTATAACCATTGACAGGATAACACAAAAGCTGTCTCCAGGTCGATATTTTGCAGCAATATTTTTAACATACGAACAGTAGTTTTTATAATTTCACCTTGGTGCTCAACCATTTATTATCGTATCAGAAGCATGTCAGTAATTCCTTTCTAAATGTCTGCTTCTTTTAGCGCTGAGACCCACATCAAGGGCTTCACACTGAACGATGCTGCCAACAGCCTCCTCATCATAACGCAAGTTAGGCGGGATTATTTGAAAGGTATGTCACAATGCTTGACCTTTACGTCACATTAATGCCTCTGCAGATTTTTCTTGTAACGCCCTTCGAATACTTGGATAAAGGAGTCCATTTAGCAAATTACCTGCTTATCAAGAGCCTTTTGTGGTAGCTGAGAGACGTAAATTACTGTACATGCATTTATAATACAGCTTGAATATGAATGTACTTGTCATTTGACCACTTAGTCCAGTTTCCATTCCATTTAACACAAGATGGGTTTTCTTAAGATGAATCACAGCTCTTCAGACATGCAAAATTTGTGTTCCAGAACGAGAGAAAGTACAGGCTTTCAAGTGCGTTAAAATTCACAGCACAAGTCATTTTGCTTTGGAAATTAACATACTTTGGAGGTCTGAGACAATTCCCAGCAGTTATTTCTTGCGTGTTGTGTTGGTTGTATATGAGATAGCAAATGAGTTAAATTGAGTGTTAAGTGTGTGGGATTGTGCACCAAATGATTGTAATATTGATTTTTTTTAAACCTAATCCAATACTTTTTTTAATAGTTTATAATACCAACAGCAGTACAATGCAGTGTTTGTTTGGAGGCGAGAGTTTTTAAATGAGTGTGGAAAGGTACACTGGGAAGGTGTGGAGGTTACTTTGAGGAAGATTGGGATTGGAAGGTTCTGTGGAGAAGGGAGATTAGCTCTGAAGGGGACAGTGCTGACTCTTGAAGATAGGAAAAGGAGCTTTTCAGTTAACGTTCATGTTTGAATTTTAGTCAGTATAGTAACACTGTCACAAGGAACCTCACATAGGAGACATTGAGGTTAGAAGTTAAGTTCCTCAGCTCTTCCCCATGATACTTGTTTCTTCCCCAGGCTGCTGTAATGATGCGCTCCCTACTTTGCAGTTCGTCAAATAATTTTCCATCTCTTGAGAGGAAGCTGTGTAATTGTCCAGGCCCAGTGTTGCCTACAGTACCTAAGCTTGCTGCTCTTGGGCTGTCTTCCTAGCTGATGGTGGCTGAATACCTACATGACTGTTTCTCCCTTCCCGGAGTTTCTGCAGCGCTCTGTGCATGCCGACAGTCTTAGGCAGCCTGGAGTTGTAATTGGGACCTGCAATAAGGCTTGCTTTTAAAATTTTAAAGGTTTTTATTTTCAATAGAAATGATTTTGTGTAGTTTATTTTTCATATAGTTTTTATGAAATTGAACATTTTAAGTGGGCATGGCCGTGCACACTGTAATCCTAGCACTTGAGAGGCCGAGGCAGGAAGAGTGTTCAGGCTTGAAGCCAGCCTGGACTGCCAAGATACTGGACTGCAGAGTTAGGCTGCCTCAGAGAAACAAAGAAGGAGCTAAAATCTGCTCCTTGTAAAAGTTTTAAATAGCTAATGTTTCTGTAGACATGAAGACAAGACTTAGAAACTTCATGAGTTCAGTTTGCAGGGAATATGCCCCAAGACTTTTTTCTGATTCCCCACTGACTAGGTGTCCCATGAAAACCACAAGGACATATTTGATGTGGTGTCTTGTCTGTTCTCAGGTATTCGCACACATGGAGGTTCCATGAGCCCACTGGCCCCTCCTTCCACTTGCACCCAGCCCTCGCTGCCCAAGTCCCACCAGACTGGCATCTGGTGAAGGCACAGTGCTCCACAAGCAAGGCGGGAATGGTTTGGACCCTGTTCCCGTCCACACTTGCTCTGTAGCCAAAGAGATTTTATTCAGTCTTTTGGGTCTTTTCCCTCTCTTTATTTTAATCAAACTTATCTATGGCAATAAAGTATCCAAATAAATATTACTAGTAATTTATAAACTAATATTTTTGTAAACTATTAATAGCTGCTATTTAGCAGACACTCAGTATTGCTGGAGAACAACTGAGAGAAATGTTGGATGAGTGATAGTCAGAGAAGACTTGGAGAAGAGTGGATGGGGTTATCAATCTTGGTGTTCTTTAGGTCGTTCCTGGCACAGATGGCAAATTCTGTGGCATGGTTTGGATCATAAGCTCTTGTATTACCCTTGGAGAGACAGAAACTGCCCCCCCCCCACTTTCCTATACCCTGTCCAGCACCTGGAATGAAGTGGGGACTTAGGTTGGCATCTAGCACCATGGTTTTAACTGGAAGGTTGGCTCAGGAGGGTTCTTGGAGCATGGCTTCTAATCCCACACCTGCATTATAGTTTAAAAAAAAAAAAGTCTCCTTTCTGTTAGCTTTACTCTCTAGCACTTACCTCTTCCCTAGCAATGTACTTAGATACTAAGTATACTAGAGCAGAATTGTCTGCATGTGACCACCCTTAACAAGATCGACCAAGCTGATTTTCTGTGAATCTTAATTTTAAAATAGAACACAGCCATTTTTTTCCTGGTATGTTACATATTTGTAACCTCTTAACCGCTTTTTAAACTATTTTCTCTTTTCTGTACTTGACAGTGAATGGTCTGGATCATGTGTAAATTTGAAATTATAATAGTTTATTCAGTAAAGAAGTCTAAATTGATCGTGTCTCTTACTGTATTGTTTTTAATAGACTATTTAATTACTACCCTTTCCCTTCCCATGTAAAGATAAGCTGCTCTCATTCTGGAAGCTGCCTGGAGAGCCTTAGCTTTGTCTAGGTTACAGTGCTTTAATTGCTACAAAGCCTGGAAGTTTTTTTGGTGGTGGTAAAGGTGATTGTTATGCTAAGTATTGGTGCAGCCCCTCCTATCTACCACCTTATTTAATACAAGGATTTCACCACACTTGCATGTGAGTCTAAGTTAGAAAGACATTCCATATTTATGCATAAGCAAGTGCTTGTAATTGTGAGCATTTCGCAAACCAACCCCTTGACTATAGCCTTAAGAATTGAATGAGCTTCATTTTCTTTGAAAACTGAATGCAGCAAATATCTGCGCGGAGCCTGGTTATGTGAAATCAGTCTTCTAATGTGGATGAGTGGCGGCTCCAAGCTCAGGGGTTTGTGTGATTCCATCCAGTTGGGACTGTTTTCTAGAAAGAATAGGAGATGTTAAAAGTTTTTGTTAATTATGTGCTCTTTGATTAGTAAAATCTAGGAAATTACTAATGAGAGTAGAAATTACTTTTTTTTTTCTTTTGGGGGGGTGTTTTCTTTAGTTTAAGAAGTTCTTCCTTATTTATACTTTCAGAGCTTGTCACCTGAATGGGACTCACACTGTCAATAGCATTTCCTTCTGTCTGACATGAACTTTTGTTCCTTTCTCATGCTTTAACGTTAGATGCATCGTTTTAATAAAGATTTTTCATGAAGTATTACTATTTTCTATAATCTGGAATAAATTGTTCGTTTTTGTATTTAGCCATTTGATGCTCTTGTTTAAAAACTGGTTAAAATCAGTATGGGTCATTTAAGAAAAGTTCAGTTCTCTGCTCTCCGTTTTAGTTGCTCTTGCGACTCTAAAAGCAGCCTTGGATCTGGAGCAGACCCCTTCTAAACTAGCTGTCACCCGCCTCATCCAGGCCTTCGCCCTGAAGGGTGACCTGGAGAGCATAGAGGCCATTCAGAGTATGGTGAATGGGCTGGATGCAATCGGACTCTCAAGTATGGTTTTCATCAATAACATTGCTTTGGCTCAGATGAAGAAGTAAGTATTCTCAAGCTTTCTTGACTAAGGATTATCTCAGATAGCAACCTTAAAATGTTTTTGTTGTTCTTTGCACCATTTGGAAATTTGCAATCCTAATTATGTTGATAATTTACTATTAAAACTATTTATATGTTAAAATGTATTTTATCTTTAATTAAATCTTACTAAACACTTATCATTCATAAAATCTACTCCACAGTTGCTAACTCACATATATAAAATGTATGTTATATGCACAAGTGTGTATGCCTCAGAATAATTCATTTACAAAAATGAAAGTGATTTCACTTTCTAATCAGCAGTTCTTCAGGGTCTCAACACACTGCTAGCATAGTGAAATAGGACTTGCAAACTTATTAAAAATACACATTTCTGCCGAGCGGTGGTCACACATATTTTTAATCCTAGCACTGTTCTACAGAGGGAGTTCTAGGACAGCCAGGGCTACACAGAGAAACCCTGTCTTGAAAAAAAAACAAACAACACATTGCCAGGGCTGGGGTGGATAGCTTTATAATAGAGAATCTGCTTAGCAAACATAAGAGCCTGAGTTCTAGTTGAAGCATTAAAAGAATAGCGTTCCATCTTTCTCACCCCCAGTATATGCATGTCCACAAGCAGAGGAGGCATCCAGACTTGAGTAGTCAGCATTGCAGAAGGACAGACAGACTTGACTTTCTCTGATCTCTCTAGTGCTTTATATACATTACATCATTAGAAGATTAAACATAATGATTCAGGCCCAAGGTCCCAGAACTCAGGAGGCTAAAGCAGGAAGATAATGAGTTTGATGACAATCTGGGCTATGTAGTGAAACCTCAGAGAAAAATCCTAAGAATAATTCTAGAATTAATACTCAACGTTTTTGAGGACATCTGTCTCCCCCTCCCCTCCCTCTCTGGTTTTTTGAGACAAGGTTTTCCTGTGTAGTTTTGGAGTCTCTCCTAGAACTCGCTCTGTAGACCGAGTTGGCCTTGAACTCAGAGATCTGGATGTCTCTGCCTCCCAAGTACTGGGGTTAAAGGTATATGCCACCCCTGCCAGGCTTTTTGGGGTAGAGGATCATTAATAGTCTCCTTGGATGTATGGAAATATTAAAATGCTGTTTGGCAAGGTATTTTTCTTGTTTATACTTATTCTTTTAGCAAAAATGTTTTGGTTTTAACCTTTAAAACTACTTTCCATGGCCTGGAGAGACGGCTCAGTGGTTAAGAACGCTTGTAGCTCTTCCAGAGGACCTGAGTTCAGTTCCCAGCATCCACTTGGTGCCTCACAGCCATGTGGATCTGATACCTTCTCTGTCCATACAAAATGCAGGCAAACAGCCATATAGGTAAAATAAAATATTTCCTAAAATAGAGTTTCAAACCTTTTTAATAAGAAAATGTGATGTTTAAATTAGATCTGTGTGAGAGCCAGATGAACATTTTATTTTATAGTTACTTTTTTTATGATATGCAAAACATGTTTATTACTTTAAAATAATTTTTTTATCTAAACTCTTAAGAAAGATCTAACAGATACTCAGAGTCCTTATTTTTGATGTAATAATTTCAACATGAAATTGATTTCTGGCATCACATTATAACCACACACTACCAGCCATCGGTCATCTTATCAAAATGACAGTCATTAGCATATTTTTTTTCCTACTTAGTCCTGGAAGATGCAGAGTTTCTTTCTCCCATAGTAAAGTGTAAAGGTGTGCTTTTCTGAGGGTTCTAATACGGATTTCTCCTAAAGTATAGTCCCGGATGCAAAGGCATCTCCAACTGTTAACCATGAAGGTAGCTTTTTGTCTGTATGATCTTTTTATTTTTTTAATCTCCAAATGTTATGCATTGTCTTTGCCTCACACACTAGTGATCATTGCGGTTTATAAAGCCAAAATAATAGCATCTGATATCCAGTGAACTGCAAAATCAAATCATATTCAAAATAAATCTAGTTTGGTCTTGTTTCTCAAACACTGTTTTGAAACAAGTGCCCTGTAGTGTAAGCCACTCGGTTGCTTTTGTTATGTTAGATGATATGCTTTGAAAACGATCACTGTTACGAACCTGGTTGCTTGTAAATATAGTTTCTTTTTTTCTGAAGTATTTGCATGAGTACCCACATAGATTGACTTCTAACTAAAACTGGCTGCAATTTTTGTAGGTGCAAATATTTCATTATAATTTTTCTTTTACAGTAATAACATAGATGTCGCCATAGAAAATATTGAATCCATGCTTACTTCAGAGAGTCCAACCATAGAGCCCCAGTACTTCGGCTTGTCGTATTTATTCAGAAAAGCAATAGAAGAGCAGATGGAGCCAGCGCTAGAGAAGTGTGAGTTGCTGTTGGTTAAGCACTCCTTTGCTCTGGGGAGTGAGTCACGGCCCTGTTTCAATGAAAGCTTTTCCTTGCATCTTTTCCTTGCAGTAAGCATCATGTCTGAGAGGTTGGCCAATCAGTTTGCACTTTACAAGCCCGTCACCGATCTCTTCCTGCAGCTTGTGGATTCAGGCAAGGTGGATGAGGCCAGAGCTCTCTTAGAGGTAATGAATCATGCGAGCCTGTGGCTTATGAGAAGTAAACAGAATGACTAGACAGGAGTGTGAGGGAGGGCGCCCTTGCTAGAATGCTGGAATTCAATGTAAAGCAAGACTGTGGGCACTAGGTAGAACTGAAGTACCCTTGTCGTTAAGATCGGCATAGGGTGGGAAAAGGAGACAACTGTTTCAGTGAAGACGGGTAATGCAAAGCAACAATTCCTTTCATTTCCTAATTTCTTTAACACTCTAAATACTGTGCATCACCATGGCAACACAGTTTGCAAACAAGAAGTAGAAAATGTTTGCTTTCCATGTACAGCTTCTCACTTGAATACTCAAACATTCTCAGTGCCTTATTCAAGGTTTATTAAGATTTGGATTTGCTTTCTATTCACTTACGTGTCACAGACACATTAAATGACAAATGCAGGTCTCTGTGGCCCGCACGCTCAGTTAAATTAGCAATCTTGAGGAAAAGGAGACAACTGCTTTCATGCCGTTTAAACAGCTCTAAATATAAAGCTGCGCCAAGTGCGCCGGAGCAGTGGGTGATCAAGCTGCTACTGGCAGTGTACACAAACAGGCACCGCTGGGGAGCCCCTTCCCAGCAGGTGGCAGTCAAACAGTCACGGTGATCCCGCCTGCGGCTGTGTTTGTGTAGACTCCCTGTGTCAAATTGAGGCCTGGGACCAATTTCTGGTGGTAAATAGTGTTATATTCACTTACATTCCTACCAGCTGTGAGCTATCTTAAGTAGGAGATGTGGACGACGATGCTGTAGCCACTGCCTTGAGCTCCATGTTGGATCCAAGTTCATCTAGCCTGACAGCACAGCCCAGCCACTCTCCAAAGGCGCGTCTGAACACTTAACAGTGCATAAAAATGTAGACTGCTTCTGCTTTCTTGGTGTGGTTCCTTTACTTCTCCTCTTTGCAGGACATTTATGATAGGACTATCAAAATCTCCACTGTTCTCCCTTGAGTGTTCTCTTAGGATTTGTTTTCCTGTGTATTCAGCTGCCCACCTATCACACGTGCGATGGTGTTTTCTCCTCAGTTGTTCTCCAGAAGAGGCGCTTGCTTCCTCTCCCAGCTTGTTCTGAGCCATCATCTCCATGCCTTCCACAGGAGCAGAATTACCAGCAGCCTGGCTGCACTCAGAGCTGCCACTAGCTGTGAGGCACACCTGGGAGCTCTTGATGGCTGAGTGCTGATCCCACAGCAGCCCCATCCTTTACCTGCTTGCCAAACAGTAAAGTGTTGTTCTTTCCTGCTTTCACGAGGAACACTTGATTCCCAGATGTCGAAAACATCAGTTTATAATGTAAATGTTCCACGAGTCCGCAAAAGTTCTTTTTATACTATTCATCTTAGCACTGACAGTGTTTAAAGCTCTGAATGAACAATGTGCTTTTAGAAACTTAGAGGATGACATCTGCAATGAGTATAAACTAAAATATTGTCTTGCCATATTTGATTTGACTAAAGCATCTGAGATTGGATAGACACTTGATTTATCTGGTCTGTCACATAAACTTTTTTTTTAGTTTAACTTTTGTCTCTTTCTCAAGCACTGGCTGTCTATTGCAATGAAAGCCTTTTATAAAATGGAGAGATTGAAATCGGTCCTTTTGTGTGCGTAAGTGTAGGTAATTATACTTTAAAGAGAACGTGCTTTGTACATTTTAATTTTTATAAAGAAATGAGCAGTTATCTCCCTGACACCTTATTAAATGTAGAATTAACCTTATGATCCCTACCTCACTTGTGAATGCTTGGCAGAATAATTGGAGAGGAATCGTGTTTCTTTTTTCCTCTTTCTTTGCAGTTCTAAGCCTTGTTCTATGGTTGTTGAAGCATTGTTTTAATTTTTCCCTTTCCTTTTTAAACAAACTTCATCCTTGGATGCAAAGAGCCACACTTTCACAGCTCCCACCTGGTCCCTCAGTGCCGGAAACCTGGCCGGCTGCTGGGCTCTCCTGTGCTAACAACACGGTGCTGTGTTGTTGGGAACTCCCTTAATTGGAAATATCCACTTTGGTCTGCTTATTTAAAACCTTCATTGACTGAATGATGTTTTATTTCTTAGAGATGTGGTGCCATTGCCGAGCAAAGCTCAATTTTGTTGGTGTTCTGTCTCAGGAGTGCTCAGAAACCAAAAAAGGTACTGTACTCTGCTTTGTTCCCAGCGGGGCTGTGAGACCTCCTGCTCATGGTCAGCACCTTACCTGAAAATGCCAGAAATGAAAGACACGTCTGTTTGTTTGGCTTCTTTTTAAAATTGGGGTGTGTGTGCGTGCAGTCCTGATTGCATTTGTGTGTGTGTGTGTGTGTGTGTGTGTGTGTGTCTGTCTGTCTGTCTGTCTGTCTGTCTGTCTCTGTCTAAGAACTAGGTCTTATGTTTTTTTGTTGGTTTGTTTCTGGTCCCTCCCCCCCCCCTTTTTTTTTTTTTTACTGTGCTGCAGTATAGTTCAATGGTAGAACCTACTTAGTGTGTGCCCAGTGCTGACTCAAACCTCATCCTGCCTCAGGAGATGGGACAGGAAGGAGTTCAGGAAAGATGTGGGTCTAGATTTGGTCTGACTACATTGATGCGCTAAGAGAGGAGTTAGGATTTACGTGCTGGCCACAGTGCCGTTGGCAGTCTGCAGTTAGTTAAGCTGGATTTCCCTCTGGGAACGTGAGGATGGTTGTTAAGTACATGAAACCCATGGCTGATTTCCCAGTCATGCGGTGGAGGGGGTTCTGCCTCTGCAGTCACCCTCCCAGCAGTGACAGTCCAATGAAGTCCTACAAATGCGTTTTTCACGAACCGAACAGGGGACAATGCAGAAGTTTTGAATCTTCACATTTTATCTTGACTTTAAAAAAAAAAAACAAAAAAAAACCATGATGTTAAAATACAACTGTTGCCAGGTGGTGGTGGTAGTGACACACACCTTTAATCCCAGCACTGGGAGGCAGAGGCAGGCGGATCTCTGTGAGTTCGAGACCAGCCTGGTCTACAAAGCGAATTCCAGGGCTACACAGAAAAAAGCAAAACCACAAATACAACCTTTATCTTTTTTACCCTTGAGATCTTACAACTTTTTGGTAAGTTGACAGTTGATAAAAGAAGCAGTGTTTAATGCTTTTATTATTTAAGTCTATTTTTGAAAGCCCTCAGAAATATAAATGAAATGCTATTATTTAAAAATTATGATTTTTTTATCTGGCTGTGATTTGTTGGATTAACATCAAATGCTGAGATACATAGGCCCGCTGAGTGGTTAATTGTGCTATAATTATCTTAATGCTGTTATATTAGTGGACTGTAAAGCTCTGCTGAGTTTGTTACTTTTGTTTACCTTCCCAGGCACCAGTTCTGAAGACTTTGTTAGAATTGATTCCTGAATTACGTGAAAAGAAAGAAGCATATTCTTCCAGCATGAAAAGCTATGGTAATAAATTTAACCGTACTATATTAGTCAGTGATCTAAATATTCTAAATATAGTCAACTATGAGTTCAGCTCAAAGGACTAATCCTAAATTTCAGATAATTACTCATTCATTTAGCTCTAGAAGGTTTGGTTTTTTTATGTATATAAATGCTCTGTCTTCCTACTCATCAGAAGACGGCATCAGATCCCATTACAGATGGCTGTGAGCCACCGTGTGGTTGCTGGGAATTGAACTTGGGACCTCTGGAAGAGCAGCCAGTGCCCTTAGCCTCTGAGCCATCTCTCAAGCCCATGTTTTTAGACTATAAGAAAAGTATGAAGTTATTTATTCCTAGAGTTTTAATGTTAAAAAATTACTCTGAGCATCTTCAGAGCGGTCCAGATAGGTAGAGTCGGGTTCCAGGCTTTCAGACAGACTTGGAAGTTCTCTTGGATGTGTGCTAGGGACCAGCCCTAGCCTGCAAGCCAGAAGTGCTGGCTTTTTGTCAGTGCCGCCCCCACCTACCTCCTTTGGAACTCTGTCCTTTTCCTTCTTGTCTCTTCTTTGTCAGACACTCACATGAGAAAGGGACAGTCTCACTTTTTCTCACTAGGAAGATAAAATGCTGTCATTTCCACGTCATGGTTGCCTGTCCATGTACCGCCCACAGGCTTGCTCACTGCAGTAAATAAAGAATCTATGGTAGAGCAATTGGCTTAGCAGTCAAAACTAGGAAATAGATTGTTTCCACATGAAGTCTTGCAGTGTTTCAAAACAGCTGGAATCCTAGACTTCCTGAAGCTAGTAACATAAATAGTATCAGAAGTGAAGGCAGGTCCCTGTTGTGCTGTGCCAGGACAGTAGAGCAGGACAGGTCAGGAGCCCTAGACAGGAGTAGGCAAAGACTGAGGGCCCTGGGGTGGGGGGTGGGCACAGAGAAACTGAGCTTCAGCAGCTCCAGCCCCTGTGGCGGTCACTCCCTCCCCTTCCCTCTCAGAGCGCCCATGTTAATCCCTGCTCTCCTCCCAGCCTCTTACTTGAGAGCTGAGGATTTGAGGTCACTCCGTCTACACCGTGGACCCTCAGCTAGATACATCTGGCGCTGCTCCACAGGCTTCCCGTGCCTTCCCTTTCCCTTCCCCTCAGTGAGTGGCTTTGCAGGAAGGGTGTAGATTCTGAATGGCCTCCTGCTGGAGCCGTCTCTACCTTTGTCTTGGATCCTGGAGAGCCTTAGCAAAAAAGGGTGCCGGTGGAAGGGAGGATGGCTCTCTTCACCTGCGTTCATCTCTCTCCTGCAACTCCTTCAGCCTTAGACAAAGATGTGACCTCCGCCAAAGCCTTGTATGAGCACTTGTCAGCAAAGAACGTGGAGCTGGATGACTTGTTTCTGAAGCGCTACGCTACTTTGCTCAAAGATGTTGGCGAGCCAGTCCCGTTCACAGAGCCCCCTGTGAGTACTCTTAATTAAGAGAGAAAATAGCTTCACAGATTATATATGCCTAAGAACACCAAGGGTGTGAAGAGAAAACAGGTTGAATACTTAATTACCGAGAATTAGGTCTCTGAAGAGCCTTGGGAGGGCTGGCGCCTAAGCAGTGGCTGTGGGCTGGAGTGGAATAGCCTCGCGGTAAATGGAAGGTGTGTTCCCAGCCTCCAGCCCGGTGTGAATTTACCAGACTCTCTTAGGTAGTAGCTCTCGCTTGAACTAGGACTTAGCCCTGGTGCTGGGTTTAGCTCAGAACTTGAAGCTTTTGAATTTGGCATTTCACAAAACATGAAGTCTTACAAAGCAGGTGATCAACCTTGGTTCAAGCTGGCTTGGCCACCAGTCTACACTGACTGTGGTCTGAGTCTGTGTTGTTTGCTTGTAACTGTAATTTCTGTTTCTCCTTACAGGAAAGCGTTGAATTCTATGTGAAGCAGTTAAAGGAAGCAAGGGAAAACCCTTCATGAAAGAAGCAACGTATGTGTGTGTGTGTGTGTGTGTGAGAGAGAGAGAGAGAGAGAGAGAGAGAGAGAGAGAGAGAGAGAGAGCATGCCTGTGTCTAAATGTTATTTCTAAAATGTACTTGAGGAAAAATAAACAAGTGAAACTGAATTTGTTTGTGTGTAAATACTCTGTCCACCACGTCACCAATAAGCACATATACTTGGTCCCTGCCCTCTTGTTCCTTTCTCTTCGTATCCAGCAGTGTTCCAGGGAGAACCTGAGAGCAGAGGGCCGTGCCTGCAGCTCACAGCCTCTCCCCCTTCCTTCTACCACAGTGCTTTCTCGAAGCTCCTAACATGGAATCTTGGTTTCGGGATTTTGTTAGTCCAAGCTGCACCTTACAGCAGACTCATAACTGTAAACTTATAAACTGACCAAGCGATTTATAGGAATAAGTAAAATACTGGTTTGTAACCAAAATTACAAACAGTATTCCCTCTGTTGTCCGTACACTTGTTAGACTCTACGTGTGCTTTGTTGCTTTAAAGCAGACTTCAGATAGGCGCGACAGTTCACCCCTCAGGTAATAGGCACCCCAGTACAGGGGAGGAGGTGATGATGGAAAGTGGTGGAAATGTTTCTTTGAAAGTCACCCTCAGTTTGTATTCCTTGTTGATTTGAACTGGGTGTCTATGGTTCCCACTGTTTAAGAGGCTGCCTGGTCACGGGACAGGACCTGGTTGCTGTTCGTGCTGTCCCCTCTCTGTGGGACTCACCCTCCAGCGTTCAACCAGTGTCTACCTCTGGGGGCACAGGAAAGAAGGTAGATGGAGAGAAACTGGGGGGGGGGGCAGGTGTTCACGCATGTGCATATGCCTGGGACAAGCTGTGCTTCATTTCCACTTGGCTTTGTGGGGTGAGATGCAAGACCAGACACTGAGCCAGCCTGGAGTCCCAGCTTCCGTTCCTGCTGTGCAGCACATGGCCTGCATGAGTAGTTGGGCCGTTCCTGCTGTGCAGCGCATGGCCTGCATGAGTAGTTGGGCCGTTCCTGCTGTGCAGCGCATGGCCTGCATGAGTAGTTGGGCCGTTCCTGCTGTGCAGCGCATGGCCTGCATGAGTAGTTGGGCCGTTCCTGCTGTGCAGCGCATGGCCTGCATGAGTAGTTGGGC